>BKCP01000558.1:706398-733530 GCA_008636005.1 Striga asiatica | reverse complement strand
GTTCACAGGAGTAGCCTCCGCAACAACATAGTCGCCTAACTTTGCACTCTTTAGGTGATTGATGCTGAGGTGGACGCCAGCTACTCTCTGAAGGCCTGAAGCAAGGTAGGCCCCAATGCTTGCTAGAGACTCGGCTATTAGTGCCGAAACCCCTCCATGCAGCACCTTGAACGGCTGTGCACACACATATTAAGACTTAATTACTGTGTTTTTTAACAAGGTAAAAAGAAAATGAAAGGGCATAAGAAATATTATTTTTCTCAAAACTACAAATGCATACACACAAAAATTCCTTCGTGTTTGTTATGCAGACAAAACAACTGTGTTAGTGCCAAATTTACCACGAAGAAAAAGAAAAGAAATTAAACTAACTTTGAATCTTACGAAACCAGCACTGAAGTTCGATCTTCCTTATATAAAAAGTTGCCATAATGTCATCCAGCATTTTTAAACGTCGTATCTCTCGGCTTTATGAGGTAAATTTAAAGTGGTAATAATTGTAATCTGCCTAAAGGTATTCATTAAAAAAGGTAGATAGAATGGACTCTACGGAGAAATATATACTACCTGACAGCACTTTTCAGTGATCATAACATGGCCCGAGACCTTTTCAGGCGAAAGGCAGTCAAGTTCAAAGCCAATCGTGTGGAGCGGAATATCCAAATCCTTTGTGTTTGATGGCAGCGGTTGGTTCATCTTCTCTCTGCTGAGTTTCTTCTTGTGTTGTCTTTATGGTTATAGATTATTCGCAGACCAATCTACTGTAAATCTGTGGAAAAGAATTAAATGGGAGGAAGTTAAATTCGATTGCATTTAGATAACCTAATACGAATAAACAAAACATGAGCAAGTTCTCAACGAAGTGGAGTTAGGCACATTGAAGATTACATCACATGATATTCCAAGAACACATAACGAAGAAAGTTGGCTAATTGAGGAATAATTTTTTACTATGCCTCGCATTTTGAAAATGGACCAAAATGTAGTGGGCGCCTAACATTGACATTGCGAAAAAACAGTGTTTATAGCACAGATTCGTACATTACACCACCATTTTATTTATTTTTTTCAAGAAGATTTTTTTTTTCAAATTCACATCAAGAATATGCAAGAAACCCATCAAGAATTTTAGTCCATATAACAGGATAGAAAACCACAACATAATAAAGCTTGCATTAATCATAAAATTGATAGAGTAAAGTAGAAAAATCTATAGCCATAATTGTTCGCAATTATATTATAGGCTATTAGCAGGACCAACCTAAAATTCCATCTACTTTGCAGACAGCTCAACTAACAATATGTTAATTAAGTATTATTAAACTGCCCAACAACTATATTAAAGACCCGCATTCAAACAGAGCAAATCAAACTACAATGGAAAAAAAGAAAGGATGAATTGCAGAGATTAAGCAAAACAACCCCAAATGTTTTGTAAGAACTCAGAACATACAAATACTCAACCAAAACAAACTAACAGAAATAAGTACACACAATTTGCGAGAAAATATTTCAAGATACATATAGTTAAGAAACAAGCTGNAAAAAAAAAAAATACATAAATAAAAATCAGAAAACTACCGAAAAAACAAGGGCTGAATCTGCAAAAACTCATCAACAACATAAATTTCAGGCCAAATCAAAAGCGAATTCACCTCTGAGTAGATTATTAAACGAATTTCAAGACAGGAAAAAATAGAAAAACTGACCAATATGTACGGCAATAGGGTAGAAAAGCCACCGTCGTGTAGAAAATATAGCTTTGCAAGAATGAATCTATAGTAATATAAAGAGGTTGTTGGAAAAATATAGAAATAGTAAGGTTGACCTTAAAAAATAATCTTTTGACTTACTACTTTTAGCAATCATTAAGTGCACGCGAATTGCTTGGATTTGGTCTAATTAATTTTTGTTTCAATCCTTCAATTTCATTGTCATACGGATTCCGATTTAATTGTGAAAATCACGGATTTTGTGCAATTCCAGTTACAATTTCCTTCTACATATCCGAATTGGTTGGGAATCCGTGTAACTTAATTGTTTTGATGCCAAAATTGGTTGATATTACGCAAAATCTGTAATTAAATTTGTGCCAAGATCGTATATTTAATTGCGGGATAATGATGGAAATTTTATGTTAAATAGGAATAATTGTATATTTATTTGTGAAAATCACGGATTATGTGCAATTATAGTTACAATTTCCTTCTACATATCCGAATTGGAGATTGAATCCGCGGGATAATGATCGAAAAGGTCCGGTAAATAGGAATAATTGTATATTTAATTGTGAAAATCGCATATTTAATTAATTGAGATTGAATCAAAATTGTCCACATTGTATTAGTTGACCAATATGCAAGTAAATCGGATTTGCCGCAAGAAAATCGTACAATTAGGTGATTGAGATTTAGTCAAATTTGTCCACGTAAATCGGATTAATATCAAGTAAAATCGTTTTATCTTTTTGCAAGTAATTTGAATTAATATCAACACAATATTTAATTTAATTAATTTATAAATACTAAAACGGATTTGCCGCAAGTAAATCGTACAATTAGGTAATTGAGATTTAGTTGACCAATATGCAAGTAACTAGGATTTGCCGCAAGTAAATTGTACAATTAGGTGATTGAGATTTAGTCAAATTTGTCCACATATTTTTGCAAGTAAATCGGATTAATATCAAGTAAAATCGGTTTTTCTTTTTGCAAGTATATCGAATATCGAATTAATATCAACACAATATTTAATTTAATTAATTTATAAATACTAAACACATGCTTATATAAACATCACAAGACTTTACAACAGATAATAATTACGCACATATCCCACAGTAACTCTTTTTTTTCAAGCTTTTCCAACATAATTCAACATGTCTTCCGATTTTGGAGTCATCAAGGATATCGACAGATCCAAAAAACCACCGATCAAGCTACGCATAATTAGGATGTTTCAACGAATTGAAGATGTTCGCAATTACCGAAATGTTCTTGAGATTGTCTTTCACGATTCTGAGGTAATATATTCTTTAACAAATTTTGATACCCAACACTAAATTCGATGTTAAATATTATTTATTTTATGTATTTACTTATCGCGGTAATTAAATATATACATTAATATATTTAATTATTGTTGTTGTATTTTATTAGGGTTTACGCATTACGGGCATTATTCGACCTGTCAACATCAAAANTCATGCTATTGCGGAATATGGACCATTCTATGGGTCTGTGTAATGGGACACGATTGGTAGTGACAAAGCTCTCCACTCATGTTCTCGAGTGTAAGATCCTCACTGGCGATCACGAAGGTGATAAAGTGTTGATTCCAAGAATGGCTATAACTCCATCTGATGTTAGAATTCCTTTCAAATTCCAACGTCGTCAGTTTCCCATTATGGTCTCTTATGCCATGACTATAAATAAGAGTCAGGGACAATCGTTGTCTCATGTGGGCTTATTTCTTAAGAAACCGGTGTTTAGTCATGGGCAGTTGTATGTAGCTGTCTCCCGTGTCACAAATAGAATTGGTTTGAAAATCCTAATTTGTGGCGACGATGAATTGCCAACAAATCAAACCATGAACGTTGTATATAAGGAAGTGTTCAATAATATATAGATTATTTTCGTTATATGTATCAGTTTATTATTTAGGGATGACATGATGTTTCCTTTACTACGTACTTTGATTTTTAATTTAAATTTGCTTTGTAAAAGGGACGGAGATTTTAACCCCCGGTGCATCGCACGGGTACTGTACTAGTATATTGAAAAAGAGAGGTCAATAAATCCTTTTGGGGAAAGTTTTAAAAAATTTGAAGTCAACCTTATTGACTTACCAAATTTGGCAATCCCCTTTCAAATGTGGAATTAATTTTTTTTATACGGATTCAACAGGCAATTTTTTAGGTAGAATTCACGGATTCACGTGAGCAATTAGTGGCAATTTTTTAGGTAGAATTCCAATTAGTTGTTATAAAAATCTGCTTAATTTGCGCGTGGAATTCAAACTTTGGATACAAATTCACGTGAGCAATTTATTGGAATTTTTGATACAAAGTGACGTGCCATATTTTTAGGTTGATTTCGAATTAATTGCTATCAACATCTCCTAATTTATCTCTAATAGTTATCCAATGGCGTTTAAAAATGTTTTACCCTTATTTAACAGATTTTTATCAGTTAGTTATATACTAACAATATCCTCCCACAATTTCGGTAGAGATAAACATGTACAGTGTATAAAAGGGTAGTCATTGATACCCTTTTTCATTCACCTCATCAAACGCGCAACACACTCATAATACAAAAATAAAAGAAAACATCATGGCACCATATTTTGAAAACGTTCACGCCGTCAACAATCACAACAAGCCTTTTTTGAGGTTGAGAGTAATCCGTTTGATTGAAACTCATGACGATCTGGAGCATCGGAATGCTATTCATATCCTGTTTCATGATCAACAGGTAATTAATCGAATTGTGTTATTAATACATAACTACATGTAAAACTACAATTAGCTTCATATCATTTTTCAATATTTTTTTAATTTATATTAATTACAAATTGTAGGGTTCATACATCGCTGGAATAGTGCATTCGCCGATCGTGGGATTATATAGAGATCTCCTTAAAGAGGGCGATGTGTACGGAATTCGCAATTATAATGTTGAATATAATAGGGGGAGGTACAATGCAATAACCCATCATTGGAAGCTTGTGCTTAATGGAAGAACTGATGTATGCAAGTACATTGCGAATTTTCCTCAATACAATTTTCCTCAACACTAGCGAGTGGCAGATGCGGCATGCGAATTTTCCTCAATACAATTTTCCTCAACACATTCATCAAATTATTTTTATATGTATTTTGATTTCAAATTCCGAATTATAAGGTTTGGTGAAATTTATTATGTTTAATTTATATCCATTGTGAATCAATTTTTCGGCAATTTTGATTCCATTTTATTATGTTTTCTGTCCTATAAAAATGTCGGGTAGATCTTTATTATACACTTATTACCAATATTGTAGTTGGATATTAAAAAAAAAGTAGATAATTTCCAATAAATTTTGTAATTAACAATCGGAAACAATAGATTGCTTCTGTAATATAATATAGATTTTACTATCTTTTTTTTTTCGATAAATTTACACGCATGAAAAGAAAAGGCCGAATAGTGAAATAATGCAATATAATCAAATTGAATAACAACCTTCATAATAATTTGTGTTTTGCATGAAAATTAAATATCATGACAACCGGATTTTATTGATATTACACTTTAATAAATTAATTGAACGGATTTTGTATATTACACGTTATTTATATTACACTTATAAACCATTCGTAATTCAACTGTTACAGGTGATCGTTTAGAATCTAAAATATCTGTTTCTTTTTAAATTAAATATTAATATCAAATGTTTATTTTTGTAGAGGGGAAGTATATATGTAATGCGTCCATAAATATTGGCATTAAAATCTCTTTAAGATTCTATCTAATTTTGGAAACCTTAATAAGTGCGATTTCTCAATAAATTCGGATTTACAAAAGATTTTTATTATATTAGTAATTTCAATATGATTTTAAACAATTATATATGTCATGTGTCCATAAAAATTGCCATTCAAATCTCTTTAAGATTCTAAACGCGATTGGGAGCCCTTAATAAGTAGGATTTTTCAATAAAAAGAGATTAACGAAAGATTTATATTATATTAGTAATTTCAATATGATTGAAAATCTATTACCACTTGGATTCCTCAATAAAATATGATTTACAAATAATTTAGATTCTAAACGTAATTTTATTTTTGTAAAATACTGTTACCACTATAAATAAACAACCAAAAAAATAAAACGCATTCAATAAAACCTCACACCATCGTGATAGTATTTGGATCGTCTTTTAGAGATAAAAAAAAAACATGGAACAATATGGCTTGATCAGACAGTTCAAATTGAATATGATGAATATGAGCTTCGTGCTTAAGCTTAGGGCCATTCGTGTATTCAACCGAGCCTACCCAAGCAATCTAGAAATAGTTTTCCACGATATGGAGGTTATTGTAGTGCATTAAATTTGTTTTGCAATTATTGATTAATTTTGTATCTCAATAACAATTTTTCTTCGTCTGTTAGGGGAGCCGTATAACCGGCATTGTTCGTGATATGCCTATATTCGCTGGAGGTTTTGAGGAGGGTGAAGTGTATTTAATAAGCAACTACCTACTAGACATCAACATTGAAAATTTTCGATCTACTAATGGAGACTACAAAGTTGTAATCCATAAGGACACTGAAGTTCTTCACATGCTTTCTGATTTCCCTACATGGCCATTTGACTTCTATAGTTTTGCAAATTTTCATGATGCGGACAGAGTTGATGACTCTATTCTTTATGGTAAAAAATTTTAATTTGTGTTACTCGAATTTTGTTATATATTTTTTTTATTATTCATATATTACTTAATCAAATGATATTTATTTTTTTAAAATATATTCTAGATGCTATGGTAAAAAGTTTACTTTATGTTGGACTCGAATTTTGTTATATTTTTAATATTTATTATTCATATATTACTTAATCAAATGATATTTCATTTTTTTAAAATATATTGTAGATGCTATTGGCATGGTCGTCGAGGTGCAACCCATTCATTCAGAATGGATTCATGAAAAAGAAAAGCAAAAGATAGTGTTTTCAATGATGGATTTGGAGTAAGTTATAATTATTACTTGAATTTTTCATTTATAATAATGTCGATTGAAATCTAATATTATATTTTTTTCTTAAATAGTGGATTACTGATGCGTTGCACACTTTGGGGTGATTACGTTGATACATTTATTGCTTACGAAAATCACTTTGAGAGTGAGGCAAATGGAGAACCATGGGTTATAATTATGCAATTGTGTAGGACAACACATGATAAAGGTATTTCGAATTTGAAATCTATTCATTTTATAATACAATATAAATAATAAGATTAAATATAGGTTTAATTAAAATTTAATATATATTGCCTTTCGACAGGTGAGTATCAATTGTCTACATTTCAGAATGTCACACGTCTTATTGCGGCGAATATTCCGGAAATAATAAATTTTCGTGAGAAGTAAGTTTTCTTAGAAAATTTCCAATTTGTTTAATTTTTATATCATTTGAACTATGAAATATCAATTATCATTGATACTTATGTAATTTTGTATATAATTTTTAATTTAATTTGCAGATTTTTAAAGAGCAAATGGTACAAGACGTCGATGTATTGTTCCAACAGCAAGATTTCATTGGAGAGGAAAATTGAAGATCTTGATATCACTGATATCGATTGAGAAAATAGATGTTGAAATTAATTTATTAGGGAAATGTTTTTTCGCACCGAAATACTTTCTTTTTCAACTTTTTGAATAAGTAATTAGTTTTGTGGTTTTTCGATATTTGAGTAGTATTATATTTCATGATGCTTTGAGGACGTTTATTATACTACATGGGTAATAAAATTAGTAATTCATTTATTATTCCACTTTGTGCTTATATTATTTTTTTTTTATTTTTTGTCATATTCGTTCTCATCTCTGAAATCGAAAATGTTATTAATATAAAATAATGTGATAAGTACTGGAAAACAAATATTATAGAAACCTTTTTAATAAATATTTAAGTTCAACTTATATTTAATACATTTTTAATTTAAACTAATAATACATGTAAAATAAAAAATTACCTATTTAAAATTTCTTAAAGATACACTAATTAATATCCCTTCATTATTCGAAAACAATTAATACAACTTCCTATTATGTAGATAGTTAATGAAAATCAAAACCGATTGTTATTAATTTTATGGTTAATTTTAACATATATTTAATACTTTATAAATTCGTATTGAATAAATGAAAAATAATTAAATTAACCATTTAATATTGCTTAAAGATAACTATGCACGGGATTTGTTTAAAAAGATAACAATGCGGGACCTTTTTCCTAACAATCTACATTGAAATAACTATATTATTAGCTTACAAATTTTTATAGATAACGCCATATATTTACATTAAACTTTTATGCATATCGATAGAGTTCTTCATATATAGTTTGTTACCGTGATTCCATATTAATCTCGATACATTGTTATCACAAGGATTCCATATAAATCTCGATACATTGTTATCACAAGGTAAATATTGTTAGAGATAACTCATAAGATATGTAATAAGAGTTGTAATATCACAAGGATTCCATATAAATCTCGATGCTATCTTATTTTAATGCAAATATTGTTACAGATAAATCATAAGATATGTAGTAAGAGTTGTAATACCATAAGAACTCCCACGTTGGCCAAATTCCCCTAATTCACGGTTTGATATTGTTAGGGCGGTGAATATTTGCATTTGGGAAAGATATATCATCTCAACAAAATAAATATAGATATTTTAATTTAGGATAAATATCTTTCTTAATATTCATCTTTCTTGCGTGTGTAAAGAGTAACGAAATATACAAAATTTGTGTAAGATATACACATTCTTAAAAATAATTTTTAAATATCTTTTTTGTTTAAATCCGACATAATATACTTAAATAATAAATAAGGGTAATATAAGAGATAATTCATATAGTTTGATTGCGCGTCTATATAAATCGGCATTTACACGAAGTTACACACGCAAATTAAATTTTCACAGAGCAATCTTATTTTTATCTCTTCCATTTGAACAGTTAACATGCCGGTTGTTTGGGGATATCTCAAGTCTGTTTCTCGCACCAACAAGCCATATTTGAAGTTAAGGGTTGTACGTGTTTTTGAGAGACAATTTGATGCAAAGTACAAGAATCTGTTGGAAATCATCTTCCATGATGAAGAGGTAAATGATTTTACATTGAATCCATTCATATTTATAATAATAAATATTATATACTATCCAATTAATATTCGTATTAACGATATGTTGATATGTTGTAGGGTCTTCGCATATCTGCACTGATTCGGTCGGTGAATATTCCTAAGTTTAAAGATTTTATCCAAGAAAATCAAGTCTATGCTATCCGAAACTATCAAATCGATAGTAATATTGGATTATATAAATCCACGATTCACAAGTACAAGATTGTGATCCATGGAATGACGGAGCTATTGAAGTTTAATGGACAATTTCCGAATGGCGTTTCGACTTTAGGAATTTCACGACCCTCCAAGACCCTGATAACGTCGATGAGTCCACCCTCTTTGGTATGTCCGATAATATTTATTAAATTTATAAAATCCATTTTGTTTTGTTATTTTTTATCATAATTTAGTTGTTTTATTATTTTGTTAGATGTGATTGGCTTTGTCGTTGAAATTGGATCCGTTTCAATCAAGATCATCAAAGGAGTGCCAACTCGGATGATTGTTTTCCATCTACAGGATGTCGAGTAAGTCGATCCATATATTACGATTAATATGTATATTGTGTTTTTTGTATGTAATTGTTTTCCAAAGATTATTATACTTATTTCAATATATTTAACCATTTAGGCTGAACAAAGTTAGTTGCACCTTATGGAGCGACTATGTTGACAAGTTTTTGGAGTTGGAGTCCCAATATGCCGGTCGGGCTAATCCTTGGATATTGATTGTCAATCTTTGTCGTGCAAAGCCGTACGGAGGTAATTATTTTCGAAATTAAATTATACTATACGTGTTTTGTACTCTCACAAAAATTTGTGTTCTAAGTTTATTTTATGTGGATTTCAAATAGCTCACGTGGGATTGACAACTTCTCATGATGTCACTCGACTTATTTCAACTGAGTCTCTTCCCGAAATTGAAGACTTCAATAGGAGGTTATATTTTTTTTTGTATATATATTTATTTATTTTTTTTATAAGATGAATATTTTTTTCGTATAATTTGTTTTTTATTTTTTGTAAATGATTATTGAGATTATATTTGGTGATATTAATATTTGTGATAAGGCTTGGTAATGAACGTGTTCGCCCTCCGGTGGTTAATTCAAGGAGTTCAATTGTGGCTCGAGATGAAATTGAAGAACTTGCAATGGGAAATGTTGCAGTGGCTTCAGTCGATAGTCTTTATGAAACTGATCGGGTAATTAATTTCGTTATATTATATTTAACATAATTTTTATATTAAATATTTAAAATTTTATAAATTGAAACATATATTTTATTTTTTTATAAGGAAACAAATACATGGATTTGTGCTACTATTCAATCTGTGATTGATGATTGGTACTACCATGCATGCCGCAAGTGTAGTAGTAAGATGGAAGAGCAAGTTGGCCAATATGAATGCTCCAAGTGCAAAGGAAAAAGGAGTGTATTCCGGTAGAGATCGAACACTTTATTTTTTATTTTAAAATGGTAATAAACAATTTATTTAAATATATATTGTTCTCTACATGTAGGTATAAGATTCGCTTCGTTGTTGCGGATGCAAGTGCTGATGCTACCTTAATGTGTTGGGATAGAGATTGTGAGACTCTTATTGGAAAGAGTTGCGATGTGCTTAGACGTGAGTTTGTTGAAAAGGTAAGAAAATGTAAATTATATTTACATTATTCAAAATAGTAATTATAGTATCTACAAATTACATTTACAAAATAATTATAATTACTTATTTTTTAATTAAGTAAGTTTTTGTATTCTTAATAGAAAAGGAATGGCTACGAGCTTCCCGACGAAGTAGAGGAGTTGCGAGGCAAGACAATGCTTTTCAAGGTTCGTATCCAAAATAACGAGCGTTTTGGGTATAGATCATCGTTTTCTATCGTGAGGGTCGTTAATGATGAGACTATTGTGAAGAAATTCAACCAATGGGTTGGTGAAACCAATGTAAGCGTTTATGATATAACACAACTAATCTTAACTTTTTTTATATATCCATTTTAACACTTACTCATATTTTATTGTTCTATAATTGTAATTTTTTTTATAGGTATCTGATTTTATGACATGTCTTCTGAGGGAACAAGATGACAATGGGGAGGTAATTTGTTAATAAAATATTATATACTTTAACGTTTTCTCCATGTTATATATAAAATATTTGTAACATTTTTTTTCATTTAGGATGATGTGGATGAAGTGTCGACTCCTCTGAGGTCGCTGCTCAAAAAGAGTCTGTTTGTGACACTTCTGCAGCCAAAAGGAATCTTTGGGAGGAACTGAGCAATTCGGAGGATGTTGTTCTTGCACTTGAGGCCCAATCGGTTTGTAAGGATAAGGGGAAGTCGAAGATTGAAGAATAAAAATCTTTGGAGATTTTGGTTTTGAGTTTTATCATAGTACTTAATTAATTTTAAGTTTTTCAAATTGTTATTGCTATTTAAACACCATTGTTGGTGTAGATTTTTTTGTTTCTAAGTTTATTCGGACACCATTATTGGTTTAGTATTTATGATTTTGATGCACGAATAATTTTTAATAAATAAATCGTGATTGCTTTAGCATATAGCAGTTAGCTTTTTTATGTTTGTTTCTCAATTTTTTTTAACTTTAATTTGCTGAAAAGATAGAATAATAATTAACAATCTTTTCAATTTTCTGAAAATATAGCTTCAGTGTATAGCTGTTAGCGTTTTTATGATAGAGTGTTTGTTATCCATATTATTCACAATATACCTCAGTGTGTTATTGTATCGATATGTTTTATTTATTTGGAAACAAACTGAAAAAGCCCATGAAATAGAGAAGGCCCCTTTGCCCGTTTTTTACTGGATTTTATTATTGTTACCGTAAAAATATTGAACATTAATTTCATCATTCAAAATACATTTATATATTGTCAATAATAACAAAAAGATATATAATGTGATTGATCTAATAATAACTCTAATAATTATTTTTTTCCAATACCGAGTTAATTATATTCCATTGCCGAGGTATAAATACACGAAACTTATTCCATTGTGGACAATGGTTAAAGATAAAGTTTGTTGAATAAAATAGATACACCATTGTGGACAATGATTAAAGATATTGTTTGTTGAATTTAATAATTACACGTCGTATATAGGTATATATAATTTAAATTTAAACATTGATTTTTAATTTGGATTGTCGAAAAGATTTTTATATAGTTGTGAAAGATATCCACAATCAATCGAAATTTATATTAAAAAAAGTATGTTATATTAATTTTAGTTTAGCAAAATTGTATCGTTTTTTGAGAGGATATTAGAGAATATTCACCTATATTGACATATCTCATTCCATAGATTTTGTGATTCTATGGAATAGAACTCCGATTTTTGTGATACGGTTCGCGTATTAAACATGTGTGAAATGGAAAAAATCAAGTTACAATTTAGATAAGATTCTTTGGAGTTTTAACCATATCTTAATATTTTAAATCCGTATTAGACTTTGAAAAATAGTGGATATTCATTGACCGAAATTGTTCCTATATACTCGGATCTCTATTAAAAGATTTTGTGCCCCAACTATCCTATATTCTCTCTAATATACAAGCGGACTCCTGCAATACATATCACTTAGATAAAAACGCATCACCTCTACAAAAGCATTTGAAGAACTCTTAAAGTACAAGAACATACAAGTTTCAATGGACTCTGATGCATCAATACCACACAGTTCAACCAATAATCAATCCAAAAAACGCAGCAATAACTTGACGGAGACAGGCAGAGCCCAAGGTAATTTATTTATCATATTTTTATATGTACTGGCTATATTATACTTATCCAACTCGAATGTAGTATTTATGTTTTTTTGAAGTATCAATCAATTTATGTAATACATTTAATTTAATATATGAATAGGAGTGGCTTCAATTGATAGAGTTGCAGTCAGGAAAAAAACAAGTACAAGTTCAGCAGATAAACAAGCAGATAAAGAATTCAAACAAAGGATTAGAAGAAACAATGCCATCATTCATGCTTCAGTTGGTAATTTACCTTTACTAACACATTTTCGAGATTTTTTTAAAAATTTTTGCTCTTATTTGTTTTCAATGGTCACAGATATTTCATTTATATTTATATTTAGGTTTCTATTTTATTAATTTTTACTATAACCATATAATCATAAACTGCTATTTAATATATCCACAATCGGCATATGAAATATCCTAGAGTCTTTGATGAAATCGGATACAATCAGTTCAGCACATAAAGGATTCAATAGAAGGAGCAAAAAATTCACTGAAGGAACTATATTGCAAGGTAATTATTTAAATATTAGTTGTATTCATTGCTTAATTGAATAACATACCTGTTTTGCAGGTGAAATTGCCATAACAGAGTGTATGTAATTGTCGGTGTTGATGATTTGCTTTGAACATTCTCCGTATTCGGTACATGCAGTTCATACATAAACACAAACATAAATAAATATTTTGTACATAAAATTATTAATATACATTGAAAAAACTAATACCTGTTTAGTTGTTTGTACATAGAATTATTAATATTTTGTACATAAAATTATTAATATTTTGTAAATAGAATTATTTACGAATTTGAATATAATACCTGTTTGTTCATATATAAGTCTTCATTCTTTTGTTTGTTCTATCTTTCTCGGCCTTTTGGACATCCATTTTGTATAGGCAAATAAAATAAAAAATGTTAATACAAAAAACTAATTACTAATAGTAAGAATAAATTTTATAAACAAATGTCGATATATTATTATTGAGATTTATGGTCGAATCGAATAAATACATTCAAAATTTCGAACCTTGGTGTATTCGTCAATCGTTGTTAAAGTTGTCATCCTGTTTCTCCGTCAATTGTTTCTTCAAGGCGGACCGTGTGCTCGAAACAATATACAAAAACAAAAAACACGTATTAGAACCACGAAAGTCGAAAAAAAATTAGTGATAGACGAAAACATATAAAGTCGCATATTAAAATTAGAAAAAAAAAATATGAGTGTACATATCTGAAAATGATGAGATACAAAATACTTATCATCTATATTGTACAAGTAAAATTGATAGTCGATTTAACAAAAAATAGTAAAAAAAAAAATTAACCTTCGAATTGTTGTCGATGTGCTTCGTGCTCCTCAGATCTGGACTCCGATGGCCGATGAAGATCCCCGATTTGGTTTAATTATACAGACCGGAACTTTGAATCCAAAAAATAAAAAAAAAATACAAAAACCCTCTAAACTAGACAGATTCGTATACATAAAAATCAGAATTACAAAAACCCTCTAAACTCGACAGATTCGTATACATAAGAAACTGGACAGATTCGTATACATAGAAGAAGCTTAACTTTTCAACACAGTGAAACGCGAAATAATTAAAAATTGCATGTCGATCTATGTATATGAACCGTAAAGCCAGAGAAAATAGTGACAAAGAACAACTTAAGCCCGAAAAAATCAAATCTTTCGACTGATCTATGTATATCATACATAGATCCGTCGAAAATTTCCGATTAATCAGGGTAATTTGTAAGATAAGTAGCTGTTTCTATACTGAGGAAATCGGACAAGAAAGAGTAGAGAGAGAAATGTCCAGATGAAGATAATCGGTGCAAATGAGACGGAAATGGAAACCCTACAGACAATGTGGCTATTTATACTCATCAGTTGCAACAATTGTAGCCGTCGGATTACATTTCTATTGATATTGGCCGTTGGATATTGATGTATTGGGCTTAATTTTCACAGGCCGAAACAGTCATAAAATATTGGGCCTTTCAGAGTTAACAATTGGGCTCCTAATATCGGGCCATTTTTTTGACAAATTCACAGCCCAAACATTTTATTAATTGGGCTTCAATTTTTGTTTCATTGGCCTGTTTTGTACTTACAATTTTGTGAATAAAAAAACTAATCTATCTCAATGTTTGAACACATTTTTATACTTTATTCAATTTACATATGTTGAATATTTTGTTGGCCCATTATATTATTTTCTTATAATTTAGTACATAAATTAGGTTACTTTATTGTTTTATTTTATGTCATACTATTTAGAATGTGTATTTTTTAAAAAAAATTTATATTTCCATTCTTAATTAGCGATAATTTTTTTAAAAAATTAATCAATTTCGTTATGTTATTGTTCTTAATATTGTTGTATCTTGATTATGTACTTTCAAAAATTCAATTTTACAAATAAATTGAATTTAATGTTTAAATCATGTTATTTTGAGTAGGTACTATGGATTCTAATATTTGCTCTGGAACAACTGTTACTAGACGTGAAATGATTATAGGATCCGGAAGTTCATCAAATGCTTCAAATCCTATGCCGTTCTCTGATATTACCAATGGTATTGTATTCATATTTTAGTTTATATATATATATATATATATTGATCAATATATTATAACCTAAAATTCTATGATATTTTAATGTGTACTTTTACATTAAATTTTAAATATACAGGTCAGCCTTACTTTCATGAAAAAAGGTCGAATAATTCCAATATTATTGGATCGGAAAGCATTGTCGTAGACATTTCGAGTGACGACGAAAAGGAAAATACAGTTATTACTCCTCCAATCCCGATTTCGTCGTCTAAGCGGTACAGATCATGTTCTGTAGTAAATGCGAGTGATGTTATCGATTTAACTCAAGATGATTCTATTCAACCCACTGTTGAAAAGAGAAAGCGTGGTCGTCCTAGAAAGATTCTTGGATCAACCTCGAGATTATCTGGTTATTTTTTTTGAAATTAATATTAAAAATTATTATAATCTTATTATAATGGAATATATAATAAAATTATTTAATATATGTTTGTAGAATACTGGGACATGGGAGATGCAATATACTGCTGTAAACATTGCGGAGCAAAATTTTGGTACGATGAAAGAAAATCTCATCGTCGGAAACCAGTTTGTCCAGAATATTCTGGTTGTTGTTTAAATGGATTAGTTGAGCTTCCATCAGCACGAGATCCTCCTCAATTTCTGAAAGATTTGCTTTATGGAGATGGCCACATGAGCAAACATTTTCAAGAAAATATAAGATCTTACAACAGCATGTTTGGTTTCACTTCAATGGGCGGTAAAATTGATGCTGATATCAATAAGGGATCCGGACCGCCTGTTTTTGCTTTGCACGGACAAAACTATCATCTGATTGGAAGTTTGTTGCCGACCGAAGGTTCTACTCCAAAGTTTGCGCAACTCTACATATATGATACTGAAAATGAAGTTTCCAACAGAATAAATGCTGTGAGGTATATTATTTTTGTTTGTACACATTTATTTTTGCCTTTTATTATGCCATTTATGTATTTATTCTATATATATATATTTATATATATTATATCTTATATAAATTGTTTAGAATAATATTTTTTTTTTCTTCAATGACGGTTGTATTTTATTTATTCTGCAGGAAAGGATCTGATGATACAAAATTGCACGAGGGTATTGTTACTGGTTTGAAACAGATGCTGGACCAACATAATGAATTGGTTAAATCATTTCGTATGGCGAGAGACAGAATGCAGGAGCTAGGAGAGGCTAATGTTAGAGTTCGTCTGGTTGGACGGAGATATAACGATGCTAGACGGTATAACCTCCCAACCAGTTCTGAACTCGCTGTGTTGGTTGTTGGCGATTTTGACCAAGCCATGGGTGATAGGGACATCTTGGTTGAAACCAAAAGTGGTCTTCTTAAGCGTATAAATGAGCTCAACGCTTCCTATCTGTCACTACAATATCCTCTATTATTGCCTTATGGTGAGGATGGTTACCGAGAAGACATACTCTTCGCTGAAGGAAAAAAATCAACTGAAGAGGGTCGGAAACATGTCAGTGTCCGGGAGTATTTTGCTTTCAGGATGCATGATAGAGACCAAGAACCGGCTACTATTGTTTCAGCAAGAAGACTTTATCAACAGTTTATTGTTGATGCATATACCATGGTCGAATCATCGAGGCTGCGATATATTCGGTTCAATCAAAAGAAACTCCGTTGTGAAATGTATAACGGTTTGGTCGATGCCGTTCTTCGTGGGGACACGGATGCCAGTTCTCGAGGGAAGAGGGTTATTGTTCCTTCTTCGTTCACAGGGGGTGCTCGGAATATGATTCAGAATTATCAAGATGCAATGGCTATTTGTAGATGGGCCGGTTATCCTGATCTGTTTATTACTTTCACTTGCAATCCAAAATGGCCGGAGATTGTTCGATTCCTTGAACCGAGAAAATTACGGCCAGAGGACCGACCGGATATTGTCTGTAGGGTGTTTAGATCAAAACTCAAAGAAATGATTAGGGATTTCCGTACGAAGGAGATATTTGGCAAGGTGATTGCAGGTGAGATATTATTTCATTGCAATTATCTTATAACAATCATTGTGTTTGGACTTATTACTTTAACCTTTAACAATCTATGACTATTTCGAGTATCAATAATTTTGATATATCATTTCTTGTGCAGTCGTCTACACAATTGAGTTTCAAAAACGTGGATTGCCCCATGCTCATATACTTCTGTTTTTATCTAAGGATAACAAGTTCCCTAATCCTTCCGACATTGACAGAATCATATCCGCTGAGATACCAGATGAACTATCTGATCCTTTGTATTATGAAGCAGTAAAGGAGCACATGATTCACGGGCCATGTGGTTTGGTACGAAAAGGTTCGCCGTGTATGGTTGATGGTAAATGCAGCAAGCGTTTTCCAAAACAGTTTGTCGAATCAACCACTGTTGATGATGAAGGTTATCCTCGGTATAGACGACGTGACGATGGGAGGTATATGGACAAAAATGGTGTTGTTGTCCACAATGGATATGTCGTGCCTCATAATCGTGGTCTTTTGATGAAATATGGAGCTCACATCAACGTGGAGTGGTGCAATCAATCACGATCAATAAAGTACCTCTTTAAATATGTCAACAAAGGCCACGATCGTGTGACGGCATCTTTCTATCAAACTTCAGCTGAGGGGGAAACTGAAAAACCTTTGGATGAGATCAACATGTACTATGATTGCAGATACATTTCTTCATGTGAGGCTGCCTGGCGTTTGTTGGGTTATGAGTTGCAATACAAAAAACCTCATGTTCAGCGGTTGAGTTTCCATTTGAAAGGAAAACAGCAAGTGTATTTTGACGATGATGATAATCTTCAATACGTTCTCGATAAGCCTTCTGTAGAGGATAGCCAGTTTCTTGCGTGGTTTGAGGCCAACAAAATGTATCCGGCAGCAAGGAAACTAACTTATGTTGAGGCTCCGTCGAAATTCGTTTGGAATAAAACAACCCGCGAGTGGACTCCTAGAAAAAATGAAGACCAACCATCTGTAGGTCGTCTGCGGTATGTACCTCCTGGTTGTGGAGATGATTTCTATTTGAGGTGTTTGTTAAACGTTGTTCGCGGTGCAACGTGTCATGAGGACTACATGAAGGTTGGAGAGACTCAGTATGTTACATATCGAGATGCTTGCTATGAAAGGGGTTTGTTGGAGGATGATAGAGAGTACATAGACGGCATCGCCGAAGCAAGTCAGTGGGCATCCGCATCCTCTCTAAGACGCATG
Organism: Striga asiatica; assembly: GCA_008636005.1. Lineage (NCBI taxonomy): Eukaryota > Viridiplantae > Streptophyta > Magnoliopsida > Lamiales > Orobanchaceae > Striga > Striga asiatica. The sequence goes on along the minus strand of BKCP01000558.1, from coordinate 715,017 downwards.
TTCACATCGTTGTTGGTTTCTGGTTCGTTTGGTAGACCTGAGGAGGTATGGACAAGATGTTGGCAATCTTTGTCGGATGACATTCTTTACCGACAGCGGCGACTCTTCAACAATGATGGTATTTCATTATATTAGTGATATTATATTCTAAATATGATGTGATATTAGATTTTTATATACAAATTTATATTTTTTCAATTGTTGTGATGCTAAATTATCTTTTTTCAATATTTAGGTTTGTTGCTTACAGAAGAGCAAATCCAGAATCTAGCCCTTGCAGAGATTGAGTACTTATTGCGACGGCGTGGAGCAAGTCTTAGTGATTATTCTACTATGCCCTTTCCGGATAGCGACAGTATGCAATCAAATTCAAATCGTCTGCTTTTGGATGAGTTGAACTACGATCGAAAGGCCCTTGCTGTTGAACATGCTGTGCTTCTTGAAAAAATGACTGACGAACAGAAAGGAGTCTACTCAACAATTATGTCGTCCGTTGATTCTGGGCAAGGCGGAGTTTTTTTTGTATATGGCTATGGTGGAACCGGGAAAACATATTTGTGGAGAACTTTATCTGCTGGCCTGAGATCGAAAGGTGGTATAGTGCTGTGTGTCGCATCGAGCGGAATAGCATCACTTTTGTTGCCTGGTGGACGAACTGCTCATTCTCGATTTGGCATACCATTGAATCCTCACCAGGACTCTTCCTGCAATATCAATCAGGGAAGCCCTCTCGCGGAATTGATAATACGTTCTTCTTTGATAATCTGGGATGAGGCTCCAATGATGCACAAGCATTGCTTTGAAGCTGTTCAGACATCGTTGCAAGATATTATGGGAGCAATTGATCCTTCTAACAAGGAAAAACCATTTGGAGGCAAATAAGTTGTTTTTGGTGGAGATTTCCGGCAAATTCTTCCTGTAATTCCAAAGGGTAGCCGTCAGGACATAGTAAATGCTGCGATTAATGCTTCTGACATCTGGAGGAGTTGTACTGTGCTCAGGCTTACAAAAAATATGCGTCTTCAGAGCCTTCAAGATCCCGAGGAACGTGAAGAGGTTGCTCGGTTTGCTGAATGGATTGCGAGCATTGGTGATGGAACTATAGGAGGGTCAAACGATGGTTGTGCAATGATTGACGTACCTGAGGATATATTGCTTCAGCCATCTGATGATCCGATTGCTCAAATTGTAGAAAGCACGTACCCAATGTTTAAGCACACAACCAATGATCCCAGTTATTTGAAGGACAGAGCAATTTTAGCACCGACGCTTGATGTTGTTGAGTCTGTCAATGAATACATGACATCCTTGAATTTATCAGAAGGTAATACGTACTTGAGCTCCGATAGTACTTGCAAGTCGGACTCTAATAGTGATTTTCTTTCTGAAATCCACACGCCCGAGTTCTTGAATAGCATCAAATGTTCGGGAATTCCAAATCATCAGTTGCATTTGAAGATTGGAACCCCTGTCATGTTGTTGCGGAATATGGATCATTCTATGGGTTTATGTAATGGGACACGGTTGGTTGTGACAAGACTATCCGCTCATGTTCTTGAGTGTAAGATACTCTCTGGGGATCACGAAGGAGAGAAGGTGTTGATTCCTAGAATGGCGATAACTCCTTCCGATGTTAGAATTCCTTTCAAGTTTCAGAGACGACAATTTCCTATTATGGTATCGTATGCCATGACTATCAACAAGAGCCAGGGACAATCGTTATCGCATGTTGGTTTATTTCTTAAGAAGCTGGTGTTCAGTCATGGGCAATTATACGTTGCTGCCTCCCGTGTCACCACTCGAAGTGGGTTGAAGATATTAGTCTGTAATGACGATGACGTGTCGCCCAATAAGACCCAAAACGTTGTGTACAAAGAAGTGTTATAATTTAGCAATTGTAGTTGTTATGATTAATAATATTACTAATTCAATTAATTTATTTCATTTACCAATATAAAATATAATAAATTTATATATATATATATATATACACACATGACTTTGCTTTATTTTAATTAGGTGTGATTATTTTGACTTATTTTTTATGATTTTTTTTTTGTGACAGATGCAAATGATCATTGTAGAACTCCACTTCATAATCATAATGCTGCTACAAAAGCACCACAAAATATTATTATTGATCTCACGAGTGAAGATGACATTGAAACCGATATTGTTCCTACTTCAAGTACCACGACACATGTTGTTAGCAGCTTCACTAATTATGTAGACCTACAGCCAAGTACACAAAAAAGAAAACGTGGTCGTCCTAGGAAAACACTATTATCGTCAGGATTTTCTGGTCAGTTTTATTAGGATTCTAATTTTGTTATATATATTCTTCAAGTTTATCATCCAATATTTTTTAAAATAATATAATATTTTTTTCAGGGTCAAATATCATTAATGTGCATGGCCTTAATCTGCACACCCAATCATCCTACAATGTGATGAATACTTTACATCATACGCCGCTTTCTGACATAACAAATGGTACGTTTGTTTAATACCAATAATTTATGAGTTAAAAAAAATGTATGAAACATAATTTGGATTTTAAAAATGTTTACTATATGGAGTATAAAAAAAAAAAATACGTAATATAGTTCTTTTGATACAGTGTTGCAGTCCAAAATTGGATCTTCGAGCACCTCAGGTGCGTCAGTTGGTACGTGCATGGACATCATTTTTTTGAAACAAACAAATCACATTATATATTCTTTTATGTTACACATTATAAATTTTGTATAAAAATACAATCGTTTATATATATTATTGTCTTTTTTTGTGATCAGGACAACGTAAGCGTTGTATATTATCTTCTGATAAGCCCAAGAATAATCCACCTAATAGCATCTTTATCGATCTCACACATGATGAGGTGCATATTAGTAATGAGATCACTCATGGAACCAATACTGCAAGTTCTGTAATTGATCTCACACTTGATAGTCCAATTCAACCAAGTACACAGAAAAGAAAACGTGGTCGTCCTAGAAAAACAACTGGATCATCTTCAGCAGTATCTGGTAATGTTATACGAATCTTTTTATTAGATAACCAAAAATTTGAACAAACGTACGTTTTCTAACATTTTTAATTACATAAACATTTACAGAATATTGGGACTTTGGAGATGCAAGTTTTCGCTGTATGTATTGCGGTTCGATGTTTTGGTATGAGGAGAGAAAGGCTTATCACCAAAATGCAGTTGTACCTGAGTACACCATTTGTTGCACAAATGGCAAAATTGAACTCCCTCTTTTGAATAATCCTCCCCAATTCTTGAAAGATTTGCTTCATGGAGATGGCCAATTAAGCAAACATTTTCAGGATAACATAAGATCATACAATAGCATGTTCGGTTTTACTTCTTTGGGAGGAAAGATAGATTCAGATATCAATAAGGGGACTGGGCCACCGGTGTTTTCTTTACATGGACAGAATTACCATCTAATCGGTAGTTTGCTTCCTTCTGAAGGTGCTTCTCCAAAGTTTGCACAATTGTACATTTATGACACGGAGAATGAAATTTCTAACCGAATAAATGCTGTGAGGTATGACTTTACTTTAATTTATATGCAAAATTAAATCCTAAATCTATGCTTTAAAAATGTAGTTCATTATATAGAACATTTCTATACATATCTTTTTAATATTTTATAATATTGACATATATTATTTACCTATTGATGTGCAGGAATGGATCTGGCAGTAATAATTTGCATGAGGAAATAGTTGTTGGATTAAAACAAATGTTAGACCAACACAACGAACTGGTCAAATCATTTCGTATGGCCAGAGATAGAATGCGAGAGCTTGGTGAATCAAATGTTCGAGTGCGTTTGATTGGTAAGAGATACAAAGATGCCAGACGATATAATTTGCCTACGAGTTCAGAACTTGCTATATTGGTTGTTGGCGATTTTGACCAGGCTTTGGGTGAAAGGGACATATTGGTTGAAACTAATATTGGTCGTCTACAACGGATTAATGAACTAAATGCTTCCTACTTGGCCTTACAATATCCTCTTCTGTTGCCTTATGGTGAGGATGGGTACAGAGAAGACATACTTTTTTCTGAAGGAACGCCAGTACGTGAAGATGGTCGAAAACATGTCAGTGTAAGGGAGTACTTTGCATACAGAATGCATGATAGAGATCACGAACCTTCGACTATTGTTTCTTCCAGAAGGCTATATCAACAATTTATAGTCGATGCTTATACCATGGTTGAATCTGCAAGGTTGAGATACATGAGCTTGAGCTTAACGGGTGAGTTATAACTAGAGTTCAAAAGGTGATACAACTAGATCTAGAAGATGGAGATAGGTCTAGAGTTTGAGGTGTACGCCAGAGCTATAACTCGTGTGAGCTAAAGCTAGAGTTTGAGGTGCAAATTATATCTAGGGCTCGAAGCATAAACTAGAGCTGGAACACATATGAGTTAGAGCTAGAGTATGAACTAGAGTCGAAGTGTGAGTTAGAGCTCAAGGTATGGGCTAGTGCTACTAGAGTAGATGTGAGAACTGAAGTTGGATAAGAGCTAAAGGTGAAAGCTATATGAGTGAGTTAAGGAGTTGACATTACCTATCAGAGATACAATTTTTAAATTTTTTTTTTCATGGTATACATCTTGAAATAGATAATATACCATTGGAGATGCTCTTAACATGGGTTGTTGACTTGTATCTAATATCAAAATTGTAATCCACATACGTGGGCCCAACCAATCCATTCTAGACTCTTCAAACCCAAAACCAACTCAAAAGTTTCAAATTTTTATTTTTATTTTCGAATAAAATAAATTATAGTTATGATATAAATAAAATATAGTCAGTTAATGAGCCAATTAATACATGACGCATCTATTAATTTATATTATTATCTACCTTATCATACTTGCATGCTTCGAAATCATATTTGTCATAATTTTATGCTTTGGGTTGATATATAATTACTAATTACGCTCGGGTGTCATGTCAAATGTCAACTAAATATGGTTATTTCCATAATAAATTAAATATTTTCATTTATTGAAACAATCATTATTTGTTTCATTCTATATTTTCTTTCATCGTTATCATAATACTCTTTTTGTTATTTTTTTTTTCTATTACATATTTTCACTTAAATCAATCATATTTGGTAATTGATATAGCCCAAGATAATGTGGCTCGTTGAAGGATGCCATAAGCCAAGCTCGAATATGCAAGACGGCGGCTAAAACACAAAGATAAAGAGCACGGTGATGACCGACTATGTTAGCTTGGCGATGGGATGATTCCCTTGAGAGTTCGGCCTAAAAGTTGGTCGAACGGATGGAGATCGTGCGGAAGTTTTCTTAGTCAGCTCGGCTTGGAGGGTATATAAGGCCTTTCAGCTAGAAGATGGAAGGATGCCATTTCCAGCACAACAGACATGGGTTGGAGGCGAGTGTGACGACCTCAGGGAATGTGCATGTTTGCGAGCTTTATCAAAAGGATGTAGGGATGATATCGTATTAAAGGAGAAAGGAACTGAGTCCCTTGAACGAAATATATTCGATTAGGAACTCTATAGGTTTGGTAAGATCTGGTTTGATGAGATATATACAGGAAGACCCCTTGTCTTACTAGAAGTCTTTTTAACCACAAATAGCTTTGACTATAAAGAGAGATACAGATTATTACTTTTACACAACACACAAACACGCACAAAAATACATTCTCATTATACCATTGTTGAGCAAGAAACTGACTTTAGTGTCAAAGTGTTTTCCGCCGGGACACCCCCCCCACCTCGGGCGGTTTGCAGGACATCATGAGACATCAAGACAAATTAAGTCAACGGATTGCGGTTCAATCGAACCAACAGACAATTTGCGCAACAATATTAATTTATTTCTCAAATTTTCTCTTCAATATTCACATATTACTCATTTCGAAGATGAAGTAATATGATATTATTCTTTTAAAAATAACATTTGTTTAAAATTTAATTAGTATGCTATTAATTTAATTAAAATAAATAATTAATTATTCAAATTCTAAAATTACATATAAATTAAAAAAAATATATATAATTTGACATCTAAATTCTAGAATTATATAGATGTGTTTACCATTATGCTTAAAAAAATTAGTTTGAAAGTTCAATTAAAATATAAATTATTTTAGTTTAAAAAAATTAAGATATTTTTTTATATATATTTCTTAATTCAACACTAATATAATACACGAATATTTTACTAGTTACATAAACACAAGGGTAAAGGCAAACTAATTAATAAATAATAATTTATGAGACTAAAATCTATTTACATTTGTACCTAATTTGAATGGAACATTCTAGGTTTGAAACTCACATAGATAACATCTGCCTTTCCTATACATACCCAATTTCTATTCATTCTCAAATAGGCAAATATGTTGAACTAGTTCTCTTTATTACTTTTTTATACCATATCGAAGGAGAATTTCAAGCTTGACAAGTACGTCTTTACGGCGTATGTTGTGAATTAGCTTCCACTTATTAAGAGTGCACAAACGATAAAAGACTTACTAAATTAGTCAACAAACACTCATTCCATTATTGTTAAGGTGGGGGCAAAAGGCTTATTTGTCAGGCTTGTGATTCTCCTTTGATGGTGTGAAATGTCCACCGGCGATTTGTCAGATCTACTCGCTCCTAAGCCGGAGAAAGGGACGGCGGCCGGGTCTTTGACTCGTCGGCCACTCGCCGAGTTCGATTGTGGGGAAACCCCTCTCGATTTGGTAAATCTGTGGGGTTAGGGTTTCGTATTCATTTTCTCTAAAGATGCAAACTTTTTTCCTTGATTCGCAGATTAACATGTTCGAATCAACCTTCTTCTTCTAGTGTTTATTTATTTTATTTTTTTCCAATTTTAGTTCAAACATCCCTTTTATTTTCCTTTGTAATTTCATTCGATTTAATAGATTGTTGCTGCTTTGCTTGATTAGCTCTTAGATTGGTACAATTTTGTTGTTGTTTTTTTTTCTTGTTGGCATGTGCTATTCCATAATTGTGTTTGGTAAAATCAGCTGAACTTTCCTTTTCGATTTTGTATGTTAGTCTTTGGGCAAACTTCATGAGGTCAACTGTTTGTGCCGGTTTTCATATGTTTGGTAACAACTTTCCTTTATTTTTTCGTTACTTTTTCTTTACTTTTAAATAGGTAACGATGGAGGTGGAGCTGTCTGCAGGAGAATAATAACACGTGTTATGACATATTGATGCACGTGTGATCATGTCGTATTGATGCATGTGTCATCCATTCAACGGAATGAAACATGAATATGAATCAAACATGAATTGAAGCATGATTTTGGAAAATGAGATTTGGTGTGCGGAGTTGATGATTTTCTTTGAATGACCAAGATAAATCTTCTATATTGAATCCGGTAGATCTCTTTGTGTGGTGTGGTTGCCATGGTTGTTATGTAATTAATTATCCCTGCATGGTTATTGTTAAGATTGACGATTTTCTTTAACGGCCAAGCTAGACAATTCACATGTCCGTGAGTTGTGTGGCTAGGCATGATTGTTGGAATTGGTTGGTGTACTTGTTCGATTATCTCCTGCATGACTAGAGTTGGCCATTTTCCTTTTTACTACGTCTGCAAAAACACAGCGAGGAATATATTTCGTTTGGTTTCCATACTTTGAATAACGAGCTTTAAACATGTCGAGGATTTTGAAAACATGAGGATATTTAACTTTGTAATGTATTGCTAGCATTCTCATATCTCTGAGTATCATTTTTATGTAATATTGTACTAGTTTTGTATTACATTGGTTTTAATCATTTTTGTTTAACATATCCACTCCACGGTATGGAGACGAGCTGATATGTCCATCAATTGATGTAGCAGAAAATTAACGGTCTGAATTTGATTGAAAGATTACGGGTCTTTGACATGTGGTTGGTGAACGCGAGCATTTTTCCCTATTGGGGATTAATGAAATAGTAGAGGTAGATGGTGTAGCGTCATGTGAATGTGAATGTGATATTGTTGTATAATATGGATTTGAACAGTTGAGGAGCATCTCATGATATACGGTTCTTGGTGAATTAGAGGATACTTCGATTATCACTGATAGTTTCAAATCCCTCCCGTATTTTTCATGTGTTTAAGCATAATGGTTCTAATTTTTGCCAAGTGCCAAAAAAACAAGGAAGAATGCATTATGTTTCCGCAATTTTCGCTAAGTGGCCAAAAACAAGGAAAAATGCATTATGTTTCCGCCATTCCTCACGTCGTGTTCTTAGAATAGCAAAAAATGGTTAACAAACGTTTCCTCACGTCGTGTTCTTTGGATAGCAAAAAATGGTTAACAAACGGTCCCGATGAAACTTATTATACCGGCTATGCCTCATCCAAATGTTACAACTCATAAAATTTTCTTTGTTGGTTTTCTCTACCAGCTATACTTCATCCAAATGTTACAACTCATAAAATTTCATTTTTAAGTTGGTTGTCTCATAGATCAACATTTTTCAGACGATAAGGAATACTTCAGTTTGTAGTACTCTTCAATTGAGATTAATAGGTTTCAAGTTCATTCGAATCATACAGAAGTCAAAAAAGATTAGTGAAGAATCACTATTTATCCTCT
>BKCP01000558.1:651460-695185 GCA_008636005.1 Striga asiatica | reverse complement strand
TGAGCTCATTTTTTCATCTCACTTTTAGTTTTTTTACGGTCATCTGATAAAGTGAAAGAAAACGTGGTTGACTTATTACAGAGAGGAGGCCAAGAACCCGTGCTTCTGGTCGAGGGTGTGTTTACAAAACATGGCCAATCTCGGAAAGGAAGCTACCACCATGCGCCGTGTATTGGAATCTTTGTTTCGGTATTTTGATAATGGGAATCTATGGACAGCTAAAAACGGGATTGCTTTTCCTGTTCTCAAAGAGATGCAGCTTTTGATGGACGATTCTGGTCAGGTTCAAAGCCTAATTTACTAAAATGCTTGATTTTTCTTTAAAATTACCGCAAATTCTCCTATGATTGCTGTTTCATTTTTGGCAAAATTTGGCATTCTGCACTTGAGTCGGAATAGTAATTTCAGTCATTTAGATTTCAAAAATCTATCATTTTCGGATCAAAGATAAACGTGAATTGTTTTTGTACCTAAGATAGAAGCTCAGGAGGAAATTTTGAATTTAAACCATTCCTAGCTATCGATTTACATCACCGTGACTGCATGATCGGGCTAATTATGCCGATTTGTGCTCTCTTTTTTTCATGCAGGACAAAATACGCACTTTTTGCTCTCAACATTAGTGAAGCATCTCGACCATAAAAACGTAACCAAGCAACCCGAGATGCAGCTCGATATTGTAGAAGTTGCCACGGCCCTTGCTAGGCTCGCGAAAGTCCATTCTTCTGTGGCTATAGTCAGTGCTGTGAGTGATATCATGAGACATTTGCGTAAAAGCATACATTATTCACTCGACGATGCAAATCTCGGCGAAGATTTGATTAAATGGAATAGAAAGTTTCGGGATGCAGTGGACGAGTGCCTTATTGAGCTGTCATCGAAGGTCACCTATTCAGATTATTAATCCTTTTAGCAGATGATGATGAATTTATAAGTTGTAAAACTTTTATTTATTTATTTACTTATTGACAGGTTGGAGATGCAGGTCTGATTCTTGATGTAATGGCAACTATGTTAGAGAATATTTCTAGCGTTACTGTTACAGCTCGAACAACTATTTCTGCAGTCTACCGAACGGCTCAGATCATAGCCTCGTTGCCGAATTTATCCTACCGAAAGAAGGTAAAAAAGTAGAACCTTTGTTTTTAGAGGAAAAAAAAAAAACAGTTTTTTACAGCAGCTACTAATTATATGCTACCTAATTTATCACTAGGCTTTCCCAGAAGCTTTGTTCCATCAGCTACTACCTGCCATGGTCCACCCGGACCACGACACACGAATCGGGGCCCACCAGATCTTCTCTGTTGTCCTTGTCCCGACATCTGTCTCACCTCAGACGGGTCCGGTTATATCTGACCCGGAAAAAAAGATGGACTTTCCACGAACGCTCTCGAGAACAGTCTCGGTTTTTTCCTCGTCGGCTGCACTTTTCGAGAAGCTGAAAAAAAACCAAAGGAACAATTCGAAGGAAAATCTTGAATTGAACGAAGAAGAAAAGGTCTCGGGTGATGTTGAGCAGAAAAACAGCATGAATGGGGTTTTGGACAAAGTTAAGTCGACTTACAGCCGAGTATATAGTGTCAGAAGTACACCGGCTCTGGATGGCGAGTTGAACGTCAAGGCAAATCGAGAAGTAATTTTCTTTGATCGTGAATGCTGTGAATAGAAATCGAGTTATTTTCAATATTTACAAGTACACTTTGACGTATATTTTTTTACTTCCAAAAATTTTGTATAATGATTTTGAAACTCAAAGGGGGTACTCGTAACTTTTGAGAAAAACTGGATCTTGTTTTAGGATAAAAAAAGTTCCTTTAAACTTGTCGAGCATCGGATAATTATTTGTATGATTATATATGTTTTTTTTGTTTCGATTTTCAGGATCCTGTTCCTCTTAGATTGAGCAGCCACCAAATATCCCTCCTGCTTTCTTCTCTTTGGGCACAATCCATTTCTCCATTAAACAAACCTGAAAATTATGTAGCCATTGCTCACACGTACAGCTTGGTTTTGCTGTTTTCTCGAGCCAAGGTAATCTGTGATAAGTTATTGGTTGCATAAATGAAAATGTAGAAACCTTCTATTTCATTTACGAACAAATATAGAAACCAGGCATTCTTTGANTCTTTTCATTACTTTTGGTGCAGAACTCCTACCGTGACGCTCTCATTCGGTGTTTCCAGCTGGCGTTTTCATTAAGGACTGTTTCTCTTGCTTCTGGAGGTAAAATTTGTTCGGCTACAAAAGCAATTGTCAGATATATATACAAATTTGTTTGTAAACATTTGTTAAGTTAAATTTGCAGGGACATTGCCACCTTCTCGTCGTAGGTCCCTCTTTGTAATGTCGACTTGTATGATAATCTTTTCATCAAAGGCTTACAATATCCTTCCTCTTGTCCGGCTTGTGAAAGCTACACTCTCTAGTGAAGTGGTGGGTTTTACATATCTTTCGTTACTTTTTCAGTCCTTTTTTTCCTAATAAATAAATTGATTGGACTAGCTGTATATATTTGTAATTAACAAAGTGTGTAGTTAATTATATATGGATTTGCAGAGTACCAAATGGTTCATTTTCTTCTCTTGCATGTGTCAGGTTGATCCATTTTTGTGTCTGGTTGATGACTCAAAGTTGCAGCTTAACGAAAAAGAATCAGGAAAACAAATTAGTTATGGGTCGGAAGAAGATGACAGCTCAGCAACGAGATGTCTCTCGGACATTAAACTTAACGAGGATCAGAGTAGAGAATCGCTAGTTTCGGTTATTATCAAGAATTTGGATAATTTGCCAGAAGTAAGTTCTATACTCCATTGTTTGGAAAAAAAATATATATATATTTTTACTTTAATGGTAACCATTTCTCACTGCTATACGGTACAGTCTGAAGAGTCCAGCACAAGGGAGCAGTTGATCAAGGAATTTTGGCCTGACGATTTGTGCTCTTTTAAAGCCCCATTTTTCAAAGAAAGCAATGATGAAGAACGTAACACAGAGTCTCATAATGATAAGTCCCTCGATCAGGTAAACATTCACCATTCTTCTCGAAAAAGTATAAGAAACCATTTGATAATTGTTCATATTTTAGAAAGTAGTGCGGAAGGAGGAGTATTTGTTTTAAGTATATAAAAATCTCGAATGGATATTTGATATTTGTATAATGAATGTTGTACAGGCCGCCTCATTGTTTGTAATAGACGATGACTCTCTTCCGGATTCACTTGGAAGTAGCAAACACAATTCACAGTCGAGCATTGAAAATTTCAATCTCTTGAGCGTCGATCAACTTCTACAATCCGTAAGCAGTTTCCTTTCGAATTTATGCTTTCGTATCAACATTTTATCAAAAACCCTTTCTTGCATTATTTTTTTATATTATTTTACACGCAGGTTTTGGACACAGCACATCACGTAGGCCGAATATCGGTGAGCACAGCACACGATGCGTCTTACAAGGAGACAGCACACCATTGTGAGGCGCTTTTGGTGGGAAAACAACAGAAAATGTCAAACCTGATAACGACTCAGAAAAGGCAAAAAGTCAACCTGTTGACCTTGCCTTCACAAAACTCACGCGAACAAACTAAGACAGTGGCATCACTGGACAATAGCTCACTTAAGGTACAGTAGTGAATCTATTAGTAATCCAAACTTCGAAAAAGAAGGTTAAATGTAGTAACTTTTTGCCGTATAATTTTCTTGGTTATCTACATTTTTCACTAATTTTGGGGTTTTGGTGAAAATTGACAGGGAGAAAATACATTCTTGGATCAAAATGTTAGTGGGCTTCCAATGAAGACAGTAAGCCCACCTGGAATATGTTCGGCTGAGGTCCAAAATCATCCCGACTCATTGAGGCTGCCAGCATCAAGCCCGTATGACAACTTCTTGAAAGCTGCCGGGTGCTGACTAGGACCGACTTGATTGGCTGTCCGAGCTTATGGCGTAATATCACTCACCGGATGACACCCTTTAGTAGACGATCAACTGCCTGTGGCGTAAGCTGCATTGCTCGCTTATTGGCCCAAAGATAGCTACTGTTTTTGTGACCCGATTGCCTGATTCTCCTTATTCTTTAAAATTTAAATTCTTTATTTGTGGAAATTTTAGCCCGAGGCGTGAGGATTTTTTTTTGTAGAATTAGCTGAGACTTGGAAAACCAGTCTCTGTGTGCAGATGCATCTCAAATGAAACTTGAAACTAAACTAGTGATATAAGTTATAAATGGTGACTTCATTTTATGCATATTCATCTACTCCTCTGTTTTCAAATAGGCGTATTATCTATTTTTAGTGATGAAATAAAAATAAAAAAATAAAAAATGAGAATCTGGGTCACATTAGTACAATAATAAAACCTTCATTAAAACCATAATGTAATCACATATAAAAATAATATAAAAATAGAATAAATAAAAAAAACAAGTCTATTCATTAAAACTGTTCTTCCCTAGTTTCTATTGCCTTGGCTCGGACAATTTTCCTTGTTCTCTCCATCTTTTGCATCAAAATGACTGCTTTTCTTTTTCCTAAAAGTTCGATCGTTCCTTTTTCTCAGTTTCTTCTCTGGCGAAAGCACAGCATTGTTTTCGATCGCTTTCAAGACAACTCTGCTTGTGTCGTTAGCCAATGGCGTGCCTCCATTTTCCCTGTTCGTTTTACTTCTCTTCCTTGTAATCATTGCATGCTGCTTATTTTGTTCATCTTTGGAGGTTTTACGAGCTGATGGTTTTCGAGCCTTTTTAAAGTCGAGCGCTACTATTCTAGTGTCAGCCTTCTCTTCGTCAGTGTCAGAAATTTCTATAATACTTGAATCGTCCTTCTTGCTTTCACTGCCTTCTGGTAGCTTCATATCTGTTGGAACATAAGAATATGTTTATTATTCTAATTTGCGTACGTCTGACAAACTGGGGAAAAACATAGAGATTTTAGCAAGAACTCTTAAAAGAACCTCTTGATTTATCTGGCAATGAAGTTGGATCAGCTATTCTCCCTCTCTGCTCGAGTCCTCTGGTCTCGTCTACATCAAGTGGTGGCGGCTGTTATGTATGAGAATGAGAAAGGCGAAAGTTTTGATTAAAATAGCCTTAAGATTTAAGAAGCACGAAAGATACAGAGTGGAGAAAATAAGATACATTTGGCTTAGGCGCTTCATCCTTTTCTTCTTGTATGCCCCGCGAATCCATGGCCTCGGGAGCTTTTCCTAGAAATGCCAAACGAGGGATAACAAAAACTGAAACTTTACTTTAGTTAGACACTTTTTAAAACGAAAAAACCGAGACCTGTAGATTTATCTGGAGATAGATTCTGTTTGGCTTGGTCTTCATTTTGCTCAAGCCCTTTGCCCTCATCCTCATGTACCAGTGGGGGCTGCTTAAATTAAAGATGCGAAAGGTGGAAAGATTATTTAGAAGAAACTCGGGAAACACACCCCAACCGAAAAAAAAAAGATAAAAAAAATTGGAGAAAAATACATCTGTCATAGGTGCTACATCATCTTTTCGTTGCATGCATTGTGGTTCCACTGCTTGCGGAGTTTTTCCTGCAAATTCGAATCGAGAAATCTCGAAATCACACTGCATGGTTTTATTTGTGCATTTGAAGGGTAATAATAATAATCTTAATGAATAGTAGCGAGCAACGTACCTGTATCGTTTGAAGGGATAATATGAATTTCAGCTAAGGCATCTTTATCATTGGCATGCTGTTCTGAACTTTCTTTCTTTTTCTTCTTCATAGTCCTCTTAGGCCTTTTGGAAATCTCAGCACTAACCTCAGATCTCGTGTTCTCTGGACGATCATAAATATTCGATTGCAGCTAGCAAACGACAAAGATTTGATCAGTAATTTCCATTTCGAAACGAAAAAAGGATGACAAAATTGTAAAAGCTTCAGAAGACTACATTGAGTTTCTGTTCGAGTGCATCCAAATCCTTCAACCACAAAGACTTTGGAGTCGCATGCCTTAGTCCGTCAACCTCATCTTTGAACCTTTTCGCCTGAGCACACAGTTCTAGAACATTCTCGCTCGTTAATGTGCCAATTGGCATTGACAATAGATATCCGTACTCGTTCTCTGTTGGATTAGAAGACCCTCTTGTATTATTATTACTAGGGAATGGGGCAAAATTTTTCTGCTTCAACTCAGCCAGCAAATCTTTTCGCCTTCGGTTCATTATAATGATTTTTCCCTCAACAACTTCATTTACGAACCGGACCTTGTTTTCCAGCTTCAGAAGCTCTCTTTCTAGCATGCTCAGCATGAATCCCTACACAAAATAATATATGAATAAGATTTTATTAACCACTAGTCCAAAGCAGACAAATAGAATACTCACTTTCCTCTTCTCATAAAATTCACGTCTCAAGCCGCAGAATTCATCAATAACTACAACACAAAGTAAAAAATAGCAAGATGTAAGATTTCATACAGGATAAAGTCCACAANGAAAAAAAAAAAAAAAGGAAAAGGGAAAAGATGGAATTGCTATATTAATTATTTTACTTTTCTCAGGAGAAGAATATTTCACAAGTGTTCCATTCGAGTTAAACAGATGCATGTTGCTGGTGCTGATGGTACTGCTGAGCTTAAACTTTTCTATCAAGCCTTCATCTTTCGCAATTGCCAGGTTCTTTTCGGTCATATATATCTCAAAATGCACGGTTTTATCATCGTTGAATTCCCTGAAGTCCTGGGAGCAACAAAACACAGCTCACTAGTACACATATTTTAAACATGGCAGCTTTCAAGGGGAAAAATAAATAAATAAATAAATACCTTGATGAATTGCTCTTTGTTCCTACCGCCTTTCGATAAGAGCGTGTCTAGAAACTGCTTGTAGTCCTCGGTGGACTTACGAACGGGAAGCTCTGTGATCCTGACCGTTGTTTTATTCACTTCTTGGATAATTCCTTTTACGGCATAACTTTCTCCAGTTCCCTTTGCTTTTGTTCTCTCGATCGTGCCCTTGAATCCTTTATACCACGGCACCATGGGTTCCATAGGCTCGTCATTTAGAAAGCGCCTCACATTTGCAATGATGTCCCTTGGATTATAGTTCGGGACATACGTACTCCATCCTGTTCCGATTCCTTCACTCCCGTTGACTAGGACCATAGGAATTATGGGCATGTACCTAATTCACTCACACACACACACACACGAAAAANAAAAAAATAGTCGTTCAAGAATGCTAACAATAGAGCACAATTTGTAAAATAAGAAATACTCACCAAGCTGGCTCCACAGACTGTCCGTCTTCACTAAGGTAGTGAAGGAGAGCATCATCGTTTATATGGAAAAGAAAACGCGTGATGGGGGACAAACACGTGAAGATATATCTTGCACTGGCATGATCTTTTCCTCCCTATTAAAAAAATAATCATAACTCCTGAAATTTGAATTTTCTGAACTTCTGAAATATAGCTGGAATTTTTTTCCGTGAAGTTTACAAAGTATCGAGGGTACATAATATTCTGTAACAAACGTAATAATTGAGCCATCTATTAATTTTCACCTGATGGCGAGTCCCAAATTGACCATTGGGCTGAAGTAAGTTAATATTGTTGCTTCCCACATAATCTTGTGCCATCCCCACAATGGTGTTGGCCAGGCTTGCTTCTCCATGATGATAGACTGTATGTTCGGACACGTAACCGGAAAACTGAGCAACCTTAGCCTCCTGGATAAAGTTTCTCTTGAAACAGCTAAAGAGAATCTTCCTTTGGCCCGGTTTTAAGCCGTCAACCATACAAGGGATCGATCTCTTGAGATCGGCAGCTGAGAATTGAATGAGCTCCTTGTTGACAAAGTCACTGTACTTTACATGCTTTTCTTTCTGATCAAGAAATGTGCTAGGCTACAATGTACAAAAAATGAAAATGAGGTGCAGGCAAATCATAAAACAACCAGCCAGCATACGATTTCGAAACAAAAACTGATTTTGTAATTTATTTTTATTTTAGTTATTTATTTTTCTAAAGGCTAGAGCTCAGCTGTGATTTTTAATGAAACTGTTGAAGTGGAAAAGTGTGGGCCAAAAAGGTTGAAATTGCAGAAGGAGTTCAAATTGGAACCTCGTATTTTTGGAGCCATTTTTTCCTTGCTTGTATCTTGTCCTTACTGAATGCTAGCTCAATTGCATCATTGTCCTTCTCATCCAACCATAGAAAATCTTTTTTGTGCTTTTCAAGAGCTTGAAAATATTCTTTCCCCTCCTTAGAAGTGCTAGTTCCGAGTCCCTGGCTTGTTTGGAAACACTTATTGAAAAGTCCATTTTAAGATGGAATTTTTGAAAAGTGACTTCTCAAGAAGTTTTTAATGTAAACTTCTTTGAAATGGACCTTTTATGGGAGTTACTTTCTTAAAAGTCCATTTTGTTATTTGCACCAAACATCTTTTGATATAGTAAATGGACTTTTATAGTCAAAAGTCCATTACAAAAGTGCATCCAAACATACACATAATCATTAAGTAAATCAAGAAACGGTTAACTACAAAAATTTCTCCGACTTCTAGTCTAATTACAATAAAGCTCAATAATATTTCATAAGACGAGTGTCCCATCGTCATTTGTTTCTTTTCAACAAGTTGCATCTTGGAGAAGGTTACTAACTATGTAACACAAGCCTACCTGAATCTGTGAATGAAGCTAAAACTTGTGGGTAAACTTTATTGCAATTTTCTTTAAATTAAAAGTAACAACCTTATAGTACTTGATAGACCAGCCACTAGTGTTCCCCCCTAACCCTTGCTTCCAGGACTCGTATTCGGGAATGGAGTAGAAAGACAAAATTTGTCCACCTCTTGTTGCCTGTGCCATAAGACAAATTTTACCTTTATAATAGGTGTTATGAACCCAAGAAGAAAAGATGGAATCTTTAACAGTGATGGCCACAGTGAATGAAAAAGATTAATCAGTAATCCCTTAATGTGAGACCCATCATGATCCTTGAACATGGAGAAGATAAGAAAGATCTTCAGACTGAGTTAAGGCAATTTACTGAATTTTAAAAATTAAGTTCAAACCGAGGTTCGGTTCGTGTTTATAAAAAACCTGATCAGTCATAATCATCACATGTCCATATCTCAAATCCTCAACTGAGTTATACTGCTTGTTGTACTCCAAGTGAAGGATCTTCATGATATTCTGGATTTCTTCATTAGCATTTATCTGGAAGTGATTAGCCTCTCGTACGTTAAGCGGTTTACCTTTCAGGGGAAAGACCCCATAACAGTCTCTGCCAACGGCAGATATCCCAGCCATCTGCATTTTTTCAAATGTTAGAAGCAATAGAAGTAAATATTTCCCTTTTCTCTTTTTCTTGCAGGCAATCACAAACTCACAGCAAGAGCTTTTGCAGAATCTCCTTCAGTCAAGATCAAAGTGCACTCTTTCGCACGTTCGCTGCCAGCTTCATTAGCATCCTCAAGCTTGCTAATTCCAGTTATCCTTTGCCTTTTCTCCTTCTCGGCCCTCTTTTCTTCTCTCTTCTGCTTATATTTAACCCACGACATAATATTCTCCACCACTCCAGCTTTACAAACTATACAAACCAAAAAAATAAAAAGCAACGAAATAAATAAATAATAAATAATGTAATTACAAGTCAACAAGAAATATTAATTAAATACTAGCCTTCTTCCAAATACTCGTCATGCAGTAGACACGTTGACCCGAAATCTTCAAACTTAGTCGTTAGAGTGAGTTTTGTTTGAGAGTTAAAAGACGGGTTGTCAATCAGGGCATTTACAAACACCCAAAGGTTACTCTTAATGAGATGCGGCCGCAAGAAGATGTTTGGACTTGTCTGGTCAATTTTTTCGTATACATAATCTATGAGCTGATCGATCACGTAATCCACATGAGTCCCTCCCTTCATAGTAGCAATTGCATTCACAAAGCTGACCTGTTAGGAACAAGGAGTCCTTAAAAGTTTCAGAAGGCTGAAACATAATTTTTGCATATTAAAAGATAAGGATAGCTATAAACTTTCTTCTTTTTTTTTTTTTTGGTATTTTGAAAATCCGAACTCTTCTTGATTCGTCAGTCTCTCATCCAAACTGAGAATGAAGAATTAGAAATTACGCAAATGTTGGATGGTAATGAGCCATTTGTCATGCACATGCAAACGACCAAATCTGGATCGTAATTTTTCCATCTGCAGTCTTCACCAGTAAAATTCAAACACTAAAAGACAATGGTTATGCAATACGTGTTGAGTATATATACCTGCTCAAAATGGCTGTCTCGTACGCACACACATATTTCCCACCTATCGTTAAATCTTTCCACAAACCTACAAAATATAAAAGCTCCAAGCGTAAAAACACTAATATTCTGCATGACGTGAATTAACTGTCGACAGGAAAGTGAAAACCGAACCTCGGGATGGAATCTTTCTTGTCACCAAACCGGGCCTCAAGGTATAAATCGACATAATCGGCAAACGAGCACACAGGAACTTGTTCTCCGTTCAACACCACATTTACAGTCTCCCCTATACATCCAGCCACATCAACTACTCGCCTTTTCATCAATGCCACCACATCAGCTTCGAGATGGTCCATCTGAAATTTGGCCAAGTCGGGCTTGAATGAGATTCTCGTCCAACTCTCCCCATTGTAATTTGTAATCACTGGTGGGGAAACCTTGTTCATGTTATCTGAAAACACCTGCAAAAAACACATTTATCCTCAGATAACAACATTTCGTGTTAAAAATTAAAACACACTCAACAAACACCTCCGGGTGAAGATTGGTTAACAGAGCATATAAGTTGAGATCCACAATCAACAAGAACCAATTGCCAATTCAACTAAAAGAAAAAAAGGAGAAAAAAAAAAAAATTATCATTATTGTCTCCCAAAACACAAACTGCTAAAGAAACAAACAAAGTGTGTGTGTGGTGTGTGTGAGATTGAGAAGTAATTAAATTAANCCTGCTTATACATCTTCCTCCTCTTCGCATCAGCCGTCTCGACGACAAATTCGGTGGAGAAAATATTCGTCAGCTTGGCCCCGAACCCATTCCTCCCTCCGGTCGTCTTCTTACAGCTGTCATCGTAATTGCTGCTCGTCAATAGCTGCCCGAAAATCATCTCGGCCACATAAACTTTCTCCGACCCGTGGACGGCCACCGGAATCCCCTCGCCGTTGTTGAACACGCTGATGAAATTTGCTCCGGCGTCAATTTCTACCTCCAGCCGGTCCATGGACGGGTCCCGCTGGCGGTTGTCGGCGGCATTGACCAAGATCTCGTCGAAGATTTTGTAGAGGCCGGGCACGTATGCAATGTCCCGATTTACCATTTTTCCCCCCTCGAGAACCCAGAGGCTCTGCTTGCTCTTGACGACGGACCCGATGTAGGTGTCGGGCCGGAGGAGGATGTGGTGGTGCTGCGTGCGCTTCTGATAGGTCTCCTCGATTGTTTTTTCGAGTTCGGGCTTTGAAGGGATGTTCGGGCCGCGGGGTTTGGTCCTGTTGGCGGCCATGGGAGGGAGATGAGAATGAGGTCGATGCTACAAGTGTGTGAGGTTTGCGTTGGGATTTGGAGTAGAAAATGATTGGGGAAGATTTGGAGAGAGAATGACGAACGCATATATTAAAGCATTAAAGTATTGATTTTGATTTGATACTACCCTTCCATAGTTGCGTAAACTTCTGTTTTTTGTATGTTTTTTTGAATTATTTCAATCACGCGGGAAAAAAGTGGAAGAATTTGACATTTATTAAACGAGTTAATAATCGAGTTCGAACTCGCCTTGTTTATCAATATTAACGAGTCGAGCTTTAACTACACAAACTACGAGAAATATATAAAAAAATCATCTTTTTGAGCTTCATCAAATTGAACAGAGCTCATGCTCCGCTCGTTTATCAAACGAGTTAAGTTGAACTTAAGAACGGCTCGTTTTGTTTATCAAGGTTTCAAAATAGTATTTGTTCCGAGTGATTAGGGGTGCTTTTGGCCAAAAGTTTTAAAACATACCTTGCGAACACTACTAACATTTAAACTTGATTCATCCATAAAGATCACAACTTTTTCATGCACAGCAACTCTCAAGATGCACAAAGATGAGAAATTTTGCTACAAACCAACCCAAACATCTCAAGAAACTATTTTTCNAAAAAAAAAAAAAAATGCAATCACAACCCACGAACCGCGCCCTAATTCTGCCCGATCTCCCGTAACATCTCAACCACGTTTTTCATGCGGGGCCGCCTAGCCGGCGTGCTATCCGTGCACAACAATGCCACCTTGAGAGCTGCAAGCATTTCTTTTCTCCACGCAAATGAAACCGTGCTCAACCTCTCGTCAAGAATCTGCTCGGGTGTTTCTCCTCTGGCTGGTGCATGGTGGACCCACCTCACAAGATCCACCCCTTCGCCAAGCGTCTCGTCAACCGGGAGTTTAGACGTAAGAATCTCAAGCAAAACAACACCATAGCTATAGACATTACCCGGTGCAGTCACTTGCATGGTGTACGCATACTCTGCATGAGAGATCAAAACGAGTAAATTAGCATCGCCTATATTTTTTCTGGTTAAAATAGAAAAAGAGTTGCAATTTTTATTATTTTTCTAGGAAGACATTACCCGGTGCAATATATCCGAACGAGCCAGCAATAGCACTAATGCTCGCAGTCCCTCTCGACGGGTCAATAAGCTTCGATATTTCGATTTCTCCAACGAGCGGATTCAAATTAGAATCAAGAAAAACGTTTCCCGAAGATATGTCTAAATGGATAATTGCCAAGTGATGGAGAAAAGCCAATCCCTCGGCCACACCAATCGCAATCGAGAGCCTCGTGGGCCATTCAGGCTTATTATAATCCGGGCTTTCCTTTGACTCGCGGAGAAATCGTGCCAAAGTCCCGTTTTCGAAATGCGGGTAAAGCAAAAGCAGAGCATCCTCAAAAGAAACGAACCCGACGGACCTCGTCAAATTCGGGTGGCATAGTTTGCTCATCTTCTCGACCTCTCTAATCATCCTGCTTTTGTGATGAACTATGCTTTTGTCCATCGATTTCAACTTTCGGACGGCCAAGATTATCCCGGAAGGCATATCTGCCCGGTAGAGAGTGCTGAAAGTCCCAATGCTCAGTTTATTCGAATCTTTTGCAACGGCTCGGGCAACAGCTTCAAAGTCGATCGCTTGCCTTAGGTTCTCGATAAAAACATTTCCAGCAACAATCACAGGCTTGTTATTTTCACCGATTTGAAATTCGTCGTTTTTTTCATCCTTAATACCTTTCTCTAATTTCTCTCTCATCATGAATAAAAATACGATGATGGCCACCGAGGTAAAAACTATAAAACCCGAACCAATAACAGCTAACACAACTCTGAAAGGAACTTTGTGGCGATCAACATTATTACGAGTAGAATCACTTAAATTTCTGCACAAATCATTCAACGGCTCACCACATAGACCTCTGTTTCCAATAAAGCTCAAATTTAGGCTTTTTTGAAAGGGTACAAAAGAAGGTATTGGTCCCATAAGTCGATTGTTAGAGAAATTAACCTCGATCAAGCTCAGCATCCCTTTGAGTGCAGATGGTATACTCCCGCTGAGCTGATTATTCGAAACATCTAACGAAACCAGCTTGTCGAGCCTTCCTAGCTCGGCTGGTAGCTGGCCATATAAATGATTTGAGCTCAAATTCAAAGCAATCTGCAGGTTCTTGATACGGCCAATCTCGGGAGGAATATTTCCAGTTAAGTAATTACCCCCCAAATGCAGTTCGAGCAATTTCCCGCAATTTCCAATCCCGTTTGGAATTTCACCTCTCAACGAATTCTGCCCCAGGAGCAAGAACTGCAACCTCGATGAATTGCAGATATTTTCCGGTATAGTGCCGTTGAATCTGTTATTGCTCAAGTCGAGCTTGTTCAGATTCTTGGCCCTGAGGATTGACTGAGGAATTTCACCAAACAAGTTGTTTGCAGAAATAATCAGTTCCTGCAAGCTAGCCACCATTCCAAGTTCTGGAGGTATAGTCCCAGAAAACCCATTTGAGGCTAAATTCAAGAGGGTGAGATTAGTACATTTCGAAAATTCACTTTGAATCTCCCCGGAAAGATTATTGTTATCCGCTTCGAAATAGGTAAGGCCGCTGACATCACCAATTTCTCTGGGGATCTCACCAATCAGATTATTATCTCCAATTCTAACACTTGACAGCCCTTTGCATTTCCCAATTGAATCGGGAATAAAGCCACTAAACCTGTTCTGAGTCAAGATCAAATTTTCCAATTTCCCCATTGAGAAAATGGACTCTGGGATTGAACCCTCCAGATAATTTGAATGAAGGTTCAACAACTCAAGCTCGGAGAAAGACCCTAAATTTTCTGGAATAACGCCACTCAGCTCATTCTCGTAAGCGGTAAAAACTCTCAGATTGGTCAAATTACCCACCCAAGTGGGAATCGAACCATTCAATCTATTAGTGAACACCTGCAAATACTGCAAATCACTTAAACCCTCGAGCTCCTCAGGGATTTTACCCGTGAGCATGTTATTCGAAAGATTTAATGCCCTGAGGTTTGTGAGCTTACCCAAATCAAGAGGTATTGAACCCCCAAAGTTATTAAAGGACAAATCAAGAAACTGAAGCTCAGACAAATTTCCAAAAGCTGGTGGGATATTTCCATGGAAGTTGTTGTGTGAGAGGTCAAGCCATTTGAGTGACTTGAGCTCAGAGATGAGGGTGATATTACCTTTAAGCCCATGGTTCGAAAGATCGAGTCTCTCGACATATGGGGAGTTTGGGCTGCAAAAAATGCCAGGCCAAGTGCAATAATCTGAGACATCTTTGTCCCATTTTGGTAAATTTAGCTCTTTACCAATTGCGAGTAATGTAGACTGATCACTCAGAAGCTGGGCAGTGGCAAGCTGAGAACTTGAAAGTATCCCAAATAGGAAAATGCTTAATAAACTCAAAGGTGGCATTTTTTCTATATATTTATAACAGCCCAAATGGGGAAAATGATGAAACTGGAAAATGTCAAACTTTTCGTGAATCTTTGCCCAGAATAGGATTGTATACACACTATACACAGCTCAGACACTGTTGCTGATATTTTGTAAAAGTCGAACAGATAAAAAAATTAAAGAAATCAAGACAACCTTGACCTAGAAAATCTACATAGCCTTTTCCGCTTTTTTTTTCAATAAGCTGTCTCGAAACTCAGGTACCTAGAAAAATCCTAATTTCAAGAATGCTCGATCAAAAACCCAAATGCACGAAATAAGCAAAAATCTTACGAGGGGACGGATTCTTCATTGAACCTAGAGACACAAACACATACAAACAAACAAACACTTAAAAAAAAGACTCAAAAATCAAAATACAAAAATTTTGACAAAGAGGGCTCAAGGAAAAAAAGGAGCTTTCACTCAGCAAGAAAAGTGCAGATGATAAGAAGAATCGTACAGTGTTTGAGCAACTGTTTTCACGAGCCAGGTGTTATTTTATTTTATTTTTTCCTTTGCAGCCAGTGTGTTTTACTGTGAGAGAGAGAGAGGGACAGAGAGGAGAGTGTGATGTTACAAGTGTAGAGAAAAAAGCTTCACGAGAAAAGAACAGTGTTGAGTTAATGAAACGAGTCTGAGACTCAGGTCAGTGTCCCACTCTGCCACACACTACTGCCTGGCCTGCCTTTATATGAATATCTCTGTTTTCAGGGGTGAGAATTTTAAAAATCTTTAAAAATCTTATCAAAAAATATATATTTAATAATATATTAACATATTTTAAATCATGAATATAAATAGTTAACATAAAATGGTACTTTAGTGTTAGGTCTATAGCTATATATCTATTTAATTCATACATTTATTAAATTATTTTGTGGATAGTATGGGCTATGCACTAATATTGATAATTCGTTTATATAAAATAGTGTTTTAATTAAAATAGTTATTTTAGCTATTTCTGGGACAAAATATCTATGGAACTCAATAATATTAGAAACAATAGATAACATATGATTCCTTCCATGTTGTGGCTATGATGTGATTTTCATTCAGTTCACAATAATTCTTTTTTTTTTTTCATCAAAAAAATCATTTTCTGAAGATTGTTATTTGCAAAATTGCAAGAAATTATAAAAGAAAAGAGAAAATATATATAATATAGGAATTTGAGTCAAATAAAAATCAACTCTTAATTTAAGAACATATTTGTACCATTATTTTTATCTTTTTGTAATGATATTTTCAAATCGTATTTGATGTTAATTTCAATTAAGATTTATATTAAAAAAGGATCTATACAACAACATATGTGTAAATGATAATACTCCATTACATTAAAAGTAGAAATCATACACAATTTTCACATCATAACTTATATTCATTTCAATTCCGTCATTTTTACATATTTCAGAGAACAAAATAAGGAATAAAAGACATGATTAGCAAATTGCATTGTGATACTTCAAGTTTGATATCTAGTTATACATTGTCATATTATATATTTGGACAATAATTACTTGAACTTACTCTCTTGTGGTAGGTTTATGCTATTTGATATGATTGTATATGATGAAAAGTTATATTTCCCACCTCAACATTCGTGATTTTCCTCAATGAAAAAAATAAAGAGGTTAACATTATTTTATTTATCATTAATGTACGTGTGTTTATATTGCTCTTCCAGATTTTACTATGATTCATTTTCATGAGATAGAGAATCATTGCATTCGTACTAGATTTTATTTTACATAAACCTTGGATTCAAACTGATAACTTAAAATCACCCATGCAAACAAAGATTGCACTAGATAATTAGTCTTTTTTTTTTTTTTTCGGAACGATAGGCACTAGATAATTAATTAAGTCAAGCTCGTACCTAATTAGGTCAAGTTTGTTCTTACTGTATTTTTTATCAATCCACTTATACCCATTTTTATGGAGATGTGTTGATCGAACGGTTAAATACTCCATGTGGGCATTTACCAATGAACATGTTCGACTAACTCGGTTTAAGTGAAAATTAAGATCAAGACTCGACACTAATTACTAAGAAAACCACACCATAATCCATTGGGTTAAGATTTCATTATTGTCGTTAAGATGAAAGGTGCACACAAGGGCCGATTTATGGATTATTGACAAACATTTGTGGTCAATTTGTGGGACTAATTTCAGGTTGTCCCAAACATATTTGTAATTAAAGCATCTTGTCGGGTGTGTGTTGTCGTTCTTGGACATTCATAATTTTCCATTGTTAAAGAGCACATTTTACCCTTTAGATTGCGATGTTATCATGATTTACTATTAATCTAACTTTTTGGAGTCATTTATTTCTTGAGAGAACGAATATTATTGAAGGGTCTTCAAGGTTATTATACTTCATATATGGCACTTTTTAGTATGAGAAAAACATCTAAAAACAACTTTACGTACAACTATATAGAAGCAGCATACTTACAGTTTCATTACTTGATGAATTGAAAATTTTTAAAATTGGTTCACTATGTTGTTGGCCATTTTCTAAAAAACGTCCATCATATATGGCGTCATAAAAAATGGTCCACTAAATTGTCACTTTAATCAAAATTCGTACAAAAACCAACATAGTGTACTAAAAGTGATTGTCATTTTTAGTACACTGTGTTGACTATTGTACGAGTTTTGATGAAAAGTGACAACTTAGTGGACCGTACTTGATGACACCCTACATGATGGACCTTTTTCAGAAAATGACCAACATAGTGTACTAAAAATGAAATTTAGCCCTTGATGAATTTTCAATTATTACCTTTGGAAACATAGTTTTGAGAAAATGAAGCTACCATTATAGCTGTAAATAAGTTAGAGTCGCGTTCGAGATAGCTCATAATACTTGAGCTTGAAATTATTAGCTAATTAGGCCAATAAACGAGCTCAAACTAGACTCGTGTATCAAGACCAATGAATTCAGCTGAAGCAATATTTCAAAAGAGTAATGCTAAATTGTCAACCTGGTATACAACTAGGTTGATAACACAAGTGAAAACATTCAAAAAATAAAAATAAAAAAATACACAAGTGGATGTTTTCACCTGTGTTGTCAACCTAGTTATACACTAGGTTGGTAATGTAGCATTTTTCTTCAAAGAATTATGTTATTTCTCGAGTGTAATGACTCTTAACGGATTGAGTCTAGCTCGATTCGTTAATTAAACGAGTTTGTTGCCCGATACATTTATCGAACTAATTGACCGCGCGTCGCAACGCGGCAAAATTAATATTTATATTTTCCTCGACTAACCTCGACTAACTAGTAGTAGTGGCGAGCAAGGGTCGATCCTACGAGGAGTGTGAATCAAATTGTGAATTTTTTTTCATATTAATTGAAATTATAAAAAGCGATAAATGGGGGGATTTTGATTTAAAAACTAAACTTATTAAAAATCCTAATAAACAAAGGAAATAAAAATAAAATAGAATAAATAAAGAGAAGTTTCTAGTTCACGGTTCCGTCTACACCCTCGACTGACTCGTCTAATCAATTCTGGTATCAAATCTCGCTATCTTATGAAATTACTAGCCCTAGGCAACGACACGGTCAGTTACCCGAATTTTTCCTTAATTTTAATTTAACCGCGAGACGCTCTACGATTAAACCTGACTTTTTGTACAGTCCTTTTCAAGATTTAATACAATTAGCCGCTTTACGAATTAGAAAAATAGGCTAGACTAAGTAGTGAACTCAACCGCGTTCGCTCACTTAATTAGGTCGTGTTATCCCCGGTAGTTACCATCTTCCGGCTACCTCTTATGAATTAAACACAACAACAATTACGGATTGCAGGCCTAATTCAGATGTAGATATGAAGGCCTAATTCAGATGTAGATATGAAAAGCCTAATCTAGGTGATCAATCTAAACAAGACTAACACATCATGGTGAATTATTCAAAATAACACAAACAATTCCAAAAAGATATTAAAATTATCAACCACGCAAATTAATCAAACATCATCAAGTCGTAAGGTTCAACATCACCGGAACTAGAAAGAAAATCTAAGCTATCATAATAAATAAAAAACAAAAGAGAAGAATAAAATTATCCTTCTCGTGTGTGGGTGCGGCCTCCCTCCGCTTTTAATCGGGTTCCTCGTCTTCAAGCTCTATTCGTGCGGCTTTCTTATCTGCTTTTTCCCCTTTCCGTGGCGGCTTTTGTTTTGAACTGCCGTAGAATAATGTCTGCCAGGGTTGTGTAAATTAATTCCTCCTTTAATAAATATCTGCTGCGTGAATGGCCTGGCTTTCTACATGATCTCGCAAATAATTCCTATGGCTCCAATGCTTGCGTGTCTCTCTACAGGATTTTTTAATAAACCAAATTCTTGACCCAATTTCCACTAAGCAGCCCAAACTCTTCCAATTAATTGATCTTTAATCTTCTTTCACGTTTGGGCTTAAGTTGGGCTGGTGTGGAGCTCCCATGCTGGCCCACTTAATTTTCGTTCGGAGTCACACTCATGAAAATATTCCAATATTCTGAAAATAACCATAAAAATATCATAGCACTTAAATCCATCTAATAAATAAATAAGTCGAAAAACATATAAGTGCGATAAAAATTAAGCATATAAAAATACGCTAATAAATATATAAAATACACACTTTTGTCGACTAATCACTAATTAAGCCGAACCCAAGCTTTAGCAGATCGAGCCAAGGAGGACCAACGAGCAACTCGATTTTCTTAACAAGTTGAGAAGCCAAAAATTTACAAAACTATGTAAAACCCGTATTTCTCGAGTTTAACGAATATTAATGAGTTGAATTCGCATCGTTAACTAAACGAGCTCAAATTTATCTCATTTATCAATCAAACAAACTGAACTTAACATAGATTTTAACAAACTTAGATGAGTCAAATCGAGTCCGCGACCATCTCAATTCGCGTAACACTAACTACTACTACTCAATAAGACGAATTAAATCATAAAGTTTTGTACTTATGGCCTATATGGGTGGCTTTGGACAAAATCATAATGATTTATTTAAAATAAGTAGCATAAAGCAAAAGAATTAAGCGTAATTTGTGCAGAGATCAAGGATTTAAAAAGGTTAAAAAAATGGGCCGC
The DNA here is from genome assembly GCA_008636005.1 of Striga asiatica. Taxonomy (NCBI): domain Eukaryota; kingdom Viridiplantae; phylum Streptophyta; class Magnoliopsida; order Lamiales; family Orobanchaceae; genus Striga; species Striga asiatica. The sequence goes on along the minus strand of BKCP01000558.1, from coordinate 675,099 downwards.
AAAAACCCATGATGGTGCTCACCACTTTTTATTGCCTGAATCATGAGGTTTCATAATTCCACCATGCCTCTATTAATATTAAGTCCTAACTGATTAGAATAAATTATAAAATAATTGTTGTAAAAAGGATGATTGATTTTATAATTAAAGCTGTTGAAGATTAAAATATTTATGATGCAATGATGATTATAATTAAATCACGACAAAATGTAGTGTTCTCTGTTTTGAATATTTAATTTTTTTAGTGGACTTTCTTAGGTTGACGTTTTCTGCCAAATTAAGAGATTAAAATTTTAAATTATATATTAAAATTGATACAATATTTACAGTAGATAACATTTGTATATGATCAAAGTTAGTATACTTTTATTCATAACGTAACTTAATAAATTTATTAATAGTTTTAAGATATCGTCTAGACACTATTGCTCCAACTAAATACATAATACTATCATAATAAAATTTGATATTACATTCTTAATCATTTGTTATACTTATTCATCAGTCAAAAATAATCTTGGACTTGACTGTGCTAAACCTTCCCACTTATGACGTCACGTGCATATCATACGTTGTAAGTCCACTTTAGGTTGATTTCATCATTGTCATTCATATCCAAAAAAAAAAAATAAAGGAAAAAGTACAGTGGACCAAAAAATGTTGAGAAATTGTATAAATATTTAACTAACTTTACCAAAATTTCTAAAATAGTACAAATAATATAACTAGTTGATTGTTAAAATCTAAACTGTTTATTCTAATAATATATTATAATAAAAAAATTAATTGAAGACTATCATGTGTATTTTCGGTAAATTAATTTGTAAATCTATCTAGTGGTGTGTAGCATGACTTTTGTAAAAAAGTAGGAAAATGATAAAGGGGATTTATTTTGTTCTATAATTTAATTTGTCTATGGAATATATAGAGGGATTAAAAGATTTGAAGTGACTATCTATTGGACATGCATAATGACCCATTTGTATCATGGATTGTCTCTCTTAATCAAGGCATGCATTGGTCCCCAGCAATCAAGATTGGACATAACTAATATAGAAAGCTTGCTTTACNCTGTGTGTTATTTCAAACTCCTTTTAGATATAAGTTAAGAGGAGAGCTTGAATATCTCTATTGTGTGTTAATGCTAGTGATGTTAAATTAACCGAGTCTGGCTTGACTCAGTGACCGTGCGTCGCAACGCGGCAAAATTAGAATTTATATTTTTCCTCAATTAACCTCTATTAACTAGTAGTAGAGGCAAGTAAGGGTCAATCCCACGAGGAGTGTGAATCAAATCGTGAATTTTCTCGTATTAATTGAATTGTAAAAGCAATAAAAGAGGGGGGATTTTGAATTTATAACTAAACAAACTAAAATAAATAAAATCTAAGCAAATAAAATAAAAATAAATAAATTAAGAGAAAGCTTCTAGTTCACGGTTCCGTCTACACCCTCTACCGACTCGTCTAATTAACTTTGGTATCAAATCTCGCTATCTAATGGAATTACTAGTTCTAGGCAACGACACTGTCTGTTACCCGAATTTTTTCTTATTTCTAATTTAACCGCAAGACGCTCTATGATTAAACCTGACTTCATGTACAGTCCAGAAAAACGTTTTCAAGATTTAATACAATTAGCGAATTAGAAAAATAGGCTAGACTAAGTAGTGAACTCAACCGCGTTCGTTCACTTAATCACGCAAAAATAATTCCACTAGCTGCGTGGGTGGCCCAGGAAATAAGTCCCAATTCCCTGCTGATGCGTGACTAATGTTGGGCCATGCAACTATCTACTAACCTTGGGCCACGTAAATCTAATACTTAAGCCACATTAAACATTCAATAAACTGAATTATAAGCACGGCCTTAATGGGTTTGGAATTTGGTGCCCGATAATTGACCGCCTCAGCTTTCTTCCATTGCTTCATGTCCCCAAAATACTTTAATATTATGAAAATAAATCATAAAAATATCATAGCACTTAAATCCATCTAATAAATAAATAAGTCGAAAAACATATAAGTGTGATAAAATTAAGCATATAAAAATACACTAATAAATATATAAAATATACATTTTTCCGACCAATCACTCAGCTATAGCTCGGCTCGAGTTCGGCTCAATTTCGAGGCCTTAACAAGCCAAACTCGAGCTCATTTAAAGCTCGTTTAGTTAATGAGCCGCGCATGGCTCGACTCGATAAGGCTCGAAAAGTGAATTATTATATAATTTTTTATAGTTCGACTCGTTAATGCTCGATGTCGGCTCGAGCTTAAGCTCGTTTATTTAACAATCCGAGCTTGACTCGACTCGTGAAGGGCTCACAAAGATTTTAGCCATCAAATTACACACATTCATGAGCCCAACTTTAAGTAGAGTCCTTGAGCCCAACTTCAAGCCCAAGATCCAATTCCAAGGTACCACACAAACAATTGTGATAAGGAGTAGAGTTCATGAGCCCATTACTAGATACAATCCGATCCAAGACACTAAGCCCAAGGTAACACCTGAAATCTTTGGGCTTGATGATGTGCATTGGCTTTTAACATTAAATTTTGTTTTTGTTTTTTGATTACATGAGATTTTTATTGAATTTTCATGAAATTTTCATTACATTTTTTTAAATGATGTTAGTTGTGTAACGGTTGACGACTATTTTTTTTTAGTACATTTGCATATTTCAAACTGAAATATCACACCTAAAAAACGACTCAAACAAAAGCACGATGAATCGACATGCCAAATAGTTAGACTGGCTCGTACAAAATTTTATAAATAAAAAAAATAGAATATCATCGATAGTAATTCTCTGGATATAAACGACCAAAACACGAACTGAGTAAATTTAACAGAGCAGAACTTAAAAATTACAATTTGAACAAACACAAAACATACTCTACAATCCCAATCACCCACCTAACTTATTGCCTCAACCTTAAATTTGACAAGTTGTGAGTACATTTATATATGTGTTATTTGTTTTCTCACATTCAATTGCCTGTTCTCCAGGGCATGCACTCATATTCGTATCCTCTTATCAGTTCTTAAATACATGCAAACTCATCTAATTTGGTCCCCAGTAATGTAGTGGTATCAATTTGGAAGATTGTATGATAGTAACAGCACTTATTTGGACTATATATAGCTTGTCTTAAATTATGATATAGCAGACTTTTTAATTAAAAAAAAGAAAAAAAGGAAATGGTGGATGGAAAATTCATGATCTTGGATAATTGATACATGTGTTTAATTTAACAATGTTCATATTAATTTATTATCCAGAAAGTTGAATTTTCGAACAAAGTATGGTATTTAGTAGGAGGAGCAGATGACGTGACAGTTGACACAAGTAAATAACCGAACAACAAAAACATCAAATCATCTATTAAGTAGACTCCAAAATATATAACTAACACGTAATAATTTTCTGTTTGTGTATTGAACGTAGTACGTTATCATGCAATAATGGAGACGAAATAAATACTATTTATAAGCTGTTGTTGAATAAGAACTACATTTAATGTGAAAAAAACACCAAAATCAAGAATTATTTCAAATTATTCAAATTATTTGTTTTTAAACAAACACATCAACAAAGGAATTTGGCTCCTAAGACGTGCGTGTATATGGCATCAAATTAGCTAAAAATTAATCTGATCAAAGATGGGACACGTTAATTGCGTGATTTGAACTCTTAATCTTAAGAAAGACCTAGAAACGAATAGATGAATTTCTCAAATTCTCATATTAGCAAAATAAAAATAAAAAAATATTGAAAATAATAACAATAAAATCGATTTGCTCGTACTAATCGCAATGCTAGCGTTGTGGTTACTAAATTCGTACCAGTGGGACAGCAACATGCGATTTTATATGTAACATGCCAGTTTACTAGTAAAATAAGTTTGAATACCGAATTTTTTTACCATTGAATTACATATATATTATATACCTTTAATCAACTGTTCGTAAATAATATGTTAGGTTGTAACAGTCTATTTTGTTTGGAATTAAGTAGTGTCTGAACTCCAAATGCAATAAAATCATTAATTTTACTTCTCATTCTAAAATGTTCGAGAGTTGGTACTGGATTTCTTCATTAAATTCCTGAGGGCCCAATGATTTGGACCTTGCGCTAGCAGGCTCCATAGCTTACTGGACCTTTGTCCTCAGGTTTTTGGGCTTTTGGCCACCCCGTGATCTGATTCTCACCACTAGAAATCTGACACGTCTCCCTAGTTTCATTCTCATCCGCCAGTAGTCGTTTGGCAACGACCAACGAGAACAGAATATAATATAATATTCTAATTTTTTTTTTTCTCGATGTTTTTATTTTAAGAAAAGGAAATTAATTGTTTCTATTTTACACTCTAAGTAAAGTTAATCTTATCCATAGTCATTGCTCAATCAATGTCTTTTCCCCTAACTCAAAAGTTAAAAACAAGTTTTCGTGCTAGAGTGTTGGAAATAAAGAAAAAATTTAAAAATTTGATCAAAATGTATTTAAAACTATTATTTTATTCAATATTTCATGTGAATTTGATAATTAGTTTCAGTACTAGAGCTGCAAAAAAATCGAGCAGCTCGCAAGCGCTCGAGTCAACACTCGTCTCGAGCATGCTATTGAGTCAATCTCGAGCATAGGTTTTGGAAGGGAGCGGTTCGAGATATGTAGTGAAGGACTAAAATGCTCCTTATATATAAATATTATAATATTTTAAATATGTACTCAATGACAATTTTTCTTGAAATTTGAGTCAAACTCGAGCCGAGCTCAAAGAATATTTTGAGCATTTTAAATTCAATCGGGCGATTGTCTTTTTTTGTCGAGTCGATCTCGAGCATCATAAATTGAGCTCGAACAATTAAAAAAAAAATCAATTTTGTTGGATAAGACAATTGCTCAACTCGATTCGGCTCTTTTGCAGCTCTAATTAGTACACGTAAGGATTAGTCACCCCTAATGGTGACTATAATGCAGAGTTTTCCATCATTCAATGATTTCATTCAACTTATATATCATGCATATATTATTGAGAACTCTCACCAAGAGTTAAAACTTAAAATTTAACTTAAAAGTTACTAACATATAAGACATGCTTCAGACAACATAGAAGCACAGAGCCATAAATATTCCACTCTTTTCAGCAATTTTTGGCAATGAGTTTTAACTTTATCAAAATTTGTGCATCACCTGAAATTTTGTTTGCAAGCAATCATGTTTTTCACATTTAGTTTCAGAAAAGCAGCACATTTCCCAAAAATAGGATAGGGAGGCTTTCGGAAATTATAATTTCACTTCATTGTTTTAAGTAAATAAGTACCATAAATAATTATCTACCAACGAGGTTAATGGACTATAAATAATTGTATTACCTCCTATTTTTTTTAAACATCATTTTGACTTTATCAACAATTAACTAAATAAATGACGTTTTGAATTTTTTGTACATATTTTTCTATTATTACACTCATCTAGCTAATAAATACATTACATCTTTTTATATTCACTCTTTATCTTTTCTCAAAATATTCATATCTATCCTCATTAATGAGGATTATTATTGATAAGAAAAATTTTAATTATTGTATAATTTTTTCAAAACGACACTTATTACATATGAGGGAGTATTACTTTAAGAATATGAATAGTACTACAGTACTACTATTTTGATAATTATCCTGTGATCATGATTACACACGTTCAATCAAAGACAATATCCTTCAATAATTAAACTAATCTTTTAAATTTTCCATTATATTAAAATTCCCAATCTCCTTTTTCTTTTCTATTTCAGGTTGACACATATTTTGAGTGGTGATGACGTGATGTATCCATTCAGCCAGGTGGCACTATTCAATGTACAATCCCACCAATCTACCAAAGTACCACCCATAGTAAACATAAACCCATCAAATTCCATTTTCAACTTCTGTTGTTTTTTATTGCCATGTCTTTAATTAGCCTTCTTAAAACTGAAAAGTACAACTTTGATATGTAAAATTAGAGTGTTGATGGTGAATTAGAATTTTAGTTTAATTTTATTATTGGGGAAGTATTATTTGNTTTTTTAGAAAAATAGTCAACTTTAGTAATTTTTACATGTAAAGTAAAGATGTTGTTAGGGGATATAACAATTAGATAGTTATCTTTTTATAAATATGTATACTATTAAAATAAAATGATACTTTACAAAATAATATAAAAAAAAGGATGATATTTCTATAAAATATATATGCACTTTTGTTGAAAAAAGTACGGCGGATTAAATGTCTAATGTTGAAATTGTCTCACACAAAAGGATTTTATTTATATATATGAAGTGTATGTTTGTGAGTACTTTTGTAAAGTCCATTACTTTAATGTTTTTTTGCAAAATGGACGTAATTTTCATCATTTACGTTTGTAAAATTGACTTCTAGTAGAAACAACTTAAACATAAGTACATTCTTAATCTAACAACAAATATAACTTAATTATTTAAATGAACGTTTGTATCTAAAAGTCCGTTAGAGACGTTTCAGACAATGCAATTACAATTACCCGCTGTCAAAGTCAATATTTTCACATATACAAGTATTTTTAATGGATTTTTTTAAATAGTTCTTATTTTAAAAATGCCCTTTTATTCTATTAATTAATATATAACTTCAAAATCCTTTATGGAAAAAACATAAATTACCAAAAAAAACAGAAAAAAACATTAAATTACAGTACTAAAAGACAACAAACAATTACACTAGCAGCCTCAGCCTCTGCACACAGCCAACCAAAGTTTGTTTAACTACTAAATTCAAACAAAATTTAATCCAAAAGTGGCCAAAAAAAAAAATGAGAAAAGTGCTTTCTCTGCGAGCAGGGGCGGCCGCGGCCATGCCGGAGTTCAACGTCCACCAGTCGCCGCCAGTTGACAAATCCAGCCCTGCCGCGCCTCCACCGGCGGAGGAGAGCTGCGACGCCGTCAGGTGCCCCTGGTGGCCGTACTCGAACGCCACTGACTTCAGGGCAAACACGGCCCTGATCCTGGCGGTCCTCTTCTGCGCCCTGATCTGCGCCCTCGCCCTCAACGCCGTCGTGCGGTACCTCGTGCATCGGCACTGCTGCCGCCGCCGCCGGCGGGAGAAGGTGGATGAGAGCGGCGGCGGGGAGGAGAAGGCGGCGGAGGTGCCGGCGGTGGTGTACGCGGAGGGGATGGAGCTGGCGGGGGAGGAGAGGGAGTGCATAATCTGCCTGTCGGAGTTCACCGCCGGCGAGAGGATCAGGGTGCTGGAGAGGTGCAGCCACGGGTTCCACGTGCAGTGTATCCAGCGGTGGCTGGCGTCGCGTGACTCGTGCCCCACCTGCAGGGCGGCGTGCTCCGACGAACTCAAATCGACGCCGCCGTGAAAAAATGGAATAGTTGTGTTTGCATCTTTTTTTTTTTTTTTTTTCGTCTTATTATTATTTTTCTTTTTGTTACCTTTTTTTGTTTTTTCTCTATGAAAGAGTAAAATGGTATGGGGAGGTGTCCTAGGTGGCACTTCTACTGTCTGGATTAGTGTTTTTACTTTTTTTCCCTATTTTATTTTTCATCTCTTTATCTAATTTTCTTTCTTTTGTTTTTTAATGGTAATGTTGGAATTTTGATCCTTTAATTTGGGCATTCACAATTGTGAATTCAATTAATCTGACGTTACTATGTTAATTGCATTTGTTTAGGAGATGTGGTAGAAAAACTCATGCCTAATTAAGACGAGACAATAAAGTAGAACACAAACATATTCTAAACTTGTGTTCTGTTGTCGAAGATAAAGTTTCATTTTTTATGAGATAGTGGTCTATGTAAAGTTCCAAAACCTAAAATAAAAAGTTAAAAATAGATAGAAACGATGAAATTTAAAGTCAGGACCATTCATCGCGCGCTTGGCACAATAAATTCAATCAAATCAATAGTCAGCCTACTTTCAAAACCTATTATAAAAGCAATTCGCATTGCGCTTGGCATAATAAGTTGAATCAATAGTAAATCCACTTTTAAAAAAACCCATAATGTGATAATTACATGCATTTCGAGTACTTCCAACTATCATCGTTTGAACAATTTTCAACAAAATGTATGTCAAGTACTTCCACCTATCGAACAATTCTCAACAGTCCAATGTGTTCCACATCACTCCACCAAACAAATCACACACAGAAGTAGAAGTTCATAATTACAGGTGGCCCAATCCCAGGCTGGGCTTGGGCCGGCCCGGGTCTCCAAGCTCGAAAAACAACAACCCTGAACCGACCATTACATAGGCCCGGGTGGGGCTTGACCCGAATCTGAAACCCATAAAAAAAAGAAGCAGTTGATTTTTTGGGCCGACCGGACCCGGTTCGGCCTGCCAGGCCCAGGGCCTTAAAATGCATGGCCCTGAATAGACTCGGTTAAAAATATGGGCAAGATATAGATCAGTTGGGTCTGACCGGGCTATGGCTGGGCCGGTGCGCAGGCCGGGCGGACATATAATACAGAATCCAAAGCAAAAATAGCTCCACTTTTCCCACCTCTGTCGGCATCCTCACAAGCAAAATCAGAGGAATCTCCACTCAATCAGACACTGAAAATCACAGCACCTCAAAAATCCAACTCAGTGTGTGTCAGTGTGTTTTTCTTTTTCTTTCTTTCTTTGAAAAAAACGACTAAATTAAAATTGTGGCAACTGGCAAGTGGTAGCGATTGGGAATTCCGAGCCACCAAAAGGCTGGATTTGAAAGGTATTGATTTCTGTAGTAAATGCTCAAGTGCCATTTTCTTTTTCTGGGTTTGAAATTAGCTGCTTTAGTTAAGTTTTAGATTTGGGGTTTGATGCTATCAGCTTATATGTTCGGATCATATGATGGGTTAGCATGATCAAATATTGTAATTCAGTTTTATTTACATTATCTCCTATTATGTTCTTTCGTGAAGGATTTATTTTTCTTAGTTTTCATCGTAAATAGCGCTATTTATTTATCATTTTTATTAGTTTTTATCGTAGAAACCTTTTTATTTTTTGGTCAATTTTTTTCTGGTAATGTATGCTTGTACATCTTGCACAGAGACAAATTGTGGATGAGTAAAATTCTGTTTTTCTTTCCCATTTGGGTTGCTGGAATGGAAAAAAAAAAGGGAAGTATTTGTTTGGCAATGTAATTTTGTGCCCTTCATATCATTTTTTTTTTTACAGAGAAGCTGTTCTACAAAAGTGCAATCGAATCAAAAGATCCCATACGATTGCAAATGAGCTGCAAATTGCCATTTCTTCTGAATCAGCAGTATCTCGCAATAGTCACAACAAACTCAGAGCCAACCAGCCCCAGCATGGAAAAAATCAGTGAACAATTCTTGCCAAAAAAAAGAAAAAATCAGGCGCTTTCCTTTACAACAGACACAAATCGACCTACGGTTTTATTCCGCCACCATTTTCAAGAAAACCTAACGGTCGACCCCTTCAATCTTGTCCTCGACCTCAGAGTACAGCTGCCTCAACCTCTCGATATTCTCAGCCGATGTCTCCCAATACCCTCGCCCGTTAGCTTCCAAGAAAGTCTGGACCAGCTTCCGGAAGGAGTTTGGGTTAGTGCTCATGAGCCGGTTTAGCATTTGCTCATCCTCGATAAAAGTCGTGTTGGCCTCTTCATAAACCCAGTTGTCCACCTGTCCTGAGGTTGCGCTCCAGCCAACCGTGTTCGTGAGCCGCTTCTCGATCTCCCGCACTCCTTCATACCCGCTCGACAGCATGCCTTCATACCACTTTGGGTTCAGCAACTTGGTTCGCGCATCCAAACGTACAGTCTCAGACAGCGTGCGGACCTGCAAAAACACCGACCGAAGGGCAAAACTGTCAAATAAACCGGAATTCATCATTTTGCGGAAAAACGTGTGTAAGTAAGTACTTACCTGTGCATTAGCAGTGGTGGTGTCGGCAATGTACGCGCTAGGCTTTTTCCCGTCTTTCCTCAGATTCTGGACGAGGTTCGTGGGATCAGAATCAAAGTAGTGGCTAACGTCCGTGAGTGAAATCTCAGACGAGTCGAGATTCTGGAAAGTGGCATCGGCAGTGCTGAGTGCCATCTCGAAAATCTTTCTCTTCTCGGCCATTCCGGCTCCGGGAGCATCGCAATCGAACGCGAAAGACTTTCGGCTAAGGTACATGTCCTGAAGCTGCTTCTCGTCGTTCCACGACGAGTTCTCGACCGCAAGATTGATGTTAGACGAGTAAGAGCCAGATGCGTTCGAGAAGATGCGTGAGGCGGCCTCTCGGACCTCGACTCCTAGGGTTTTCGCCTGCTCCACGGCATGCTTACGTACGTAATTCTGGTCTTCCGGTTCGTCCAGCTCAGCCACCATCTTCACCGCCCGATCAAGAAGGTTCATCTGTGAGGTAAAGTGAATTTCCATTTTATATTTCATGGTTTTGTAATATATTTTGTACCAATACTTTCAGGGTAGCAAGAACTCAAGACGATAATAAACCTATGTTTGGTAACCAAATAAGTTAGTTTATAGCCTATTTGGTTAGCTTATAAGCTTCCTGTATTCAAATAAGCTCCGTTTGGTAGGACGCTTATCTCATAAACTTCTTTGGTAGCTTTTCAAATAAGCTCGTTGACATTTTTATTTCATCAACTAATTTTACCAAACACTTTTATCATACAAGCTAACTTTTCAGTCCCGAAAATCACTTATCAGTTTTTAACATTAGATTCAAAGGGAATAAATTTACCTGATTGATGAACAAGTCCCTGAACACACCAGAACAGTTGACAACGACATCAATCCTCGGCCTCCCGAGCTCTTCAAGACTCACGGGCTCGACCTTGTTCACCCTCCCGAACGTGTCTGCCACGGGCCTCACCCCAATCATCCACAGAACCTGAGCTAACGACTCCCCATACGTCTTGATATTATCTGTCCCCCACAGCACGAGTGCCACAGTCTCCGGATATTTCCCGCCATTATCAACTTTTTGCCGCTCGATCAACCTGTCGACCACCACTTTCGCGCTCTGCATGGCTGCTGTGGTCGGAATCGCCTGTGGGTCCAGCGCGTGAATGTTTTTCCCAGTCGGCAATACCTTCGGGTTCCTAATCGGGTCCCCACCAGGCCCTGGCTCCACGTATTTCCCCTCCAACGCCTGCTTCAAGCTCCCCAGCTCGTTATCAGCCACAACCAGCTTCAAGCACTCGCCCAAGAACTGAAACAAAACCCGTAATTTCTCCCTATCCGCCCGGTAAAACTTCGTTTCCGACAGATACTTGATCCACGGCTCGTTTATTCCGAAACCGAGGATAGAAGTCAACCTATCCTTAACATCCACCACCTGTCCTTTGCTATTCGTACTCTGCTCGACAAAAGCCATGATCGCTCCACGCGAGGCCTCGGTTATCTGGCGGAGAAGCTCGACATCCCGCAAGATCCCCTTATCGTTACCTCTATAGACATCCTCGATCTCCCGACCGACCGTCTGTGCCAAAATCGACGGCAGAGACGAGATACCGTCCTCCGGACGGTCAAGGGCGGCAATGTTGACCAGAGTTGCAACCGCCTCGAGTGCAGTCGGGGGCTCACCGATGACGTGGAGCCCGCACGGGAGAAGCCTCGACTCGATCTCCATGATCTTCGCGTAAACTTTACCGACCACATTATCCCGCTCTTTTGCCGGAATCTCGGCGCTCTCTTCCGGCAAGTCGACGTCTTTGTCGAGGTTGCATTGGCGGGCCGTGCTGACAATCGAGCTCACGATCTGCGGGGCCCGGCCCGTATCCTTGAGCGACTGGTAAGACGAGATGAGCTCGCTCAGCTGCTTGAGCCCTTTGTAGAGTCCCGCGTTCTCCGCCGGAGGAGTTAAATAGCTGATCGTGTTCGCGTAGCTTCGCCGTTTAGCGACAGTGGCTTCAGACGGGTTGTTCGCGGCGTAATAGTAAACGTTGGGTATATTCCCGATGAGGCTATCGGGAAAACACGCGTCGCTCATGCCGACCTGTTTTCCCGGCATGAACTCGAGAGAGCCGTGAGTCCCGAAATGAAGAACAGCGTCGGCTCGGAAGATTTTCTCGACGAACGAGTAGTAAGCCGCGAAGCCGTGGTGAGGACTGGCCGATTTGGAGAAAAGGAGACGCATGGGATCGCCTTCGTAACCGAAAGTTGGCTGGACGCCGATGAAGACGTTACCGTATTGTTTTCCATAGACTAAAAGGTTTTCGCCGTCTGAATTAAGGTTGCCCGGGGGTTTGCCCCAATTTTCCTCGAGGGCAGGGGCGTATGGGGTGAGATTCTGGTAATCGCGAACGGGCATTTTGTAGGCGATGTTGAGATTTGGGCTGTTGAATTGGGCCTCCTTGTCGTGGATGACGTCCTCGATCAGGGCTTCGGCTGTGTCGGGAAGGCCTTCGACATTATAGCCGTCGGATTTGAGGTCGGATAAGACGGAGAAGATGGAGGCAAAGACGTTGAGATATGCGGCTGTTCCCACATTGCCCTTGTCGGGAGGGAAGCTGAATACAGTGATTGCTAGCTTCTTTTCGGTCTGCGTGTTGGGGAAAGATACAAAGAATCTGAGTTATGGAATTTGGATTATAGGTATTTGTTCTTTTTTTCTGTTTTTTCTGTCTTTTGTTATCTGTAAATGTATTTTCTTGATCTTCTTCAACTGGTAATTGTATATAGCATGAGTTGAGGCAGGTAATGTTGATTGTTGAGAAGTAACTATAAATACAAAGAATGCATCAGAGGACAAATTGTTGTGCAAATTATATATTCGCTACAGAGGGATCTTGGTTTTTATGTCTACGGTAGGACATAATAAAGAAGAAGAACAAAGTTTCACATTCTCATATGACTATGAGCCTTCAACTCGTACAAGGACTTGTAGTTGTGGAGTTTTTGAGATAGTATGCATGAGTGTACAAGAATCTATGGAAACCACTCGGTCTGAATAACATCAAATCTGTTTCCATTCTAATTGTTGATAAGAGCAAGGCCTAGATTCTTAATATATATATATATTTGGGCTAGAACTTCGTATGATTTGAATTACAAACTACATAGTGCAGTAGGTACCTTTGACTTCCTCCTCAGCTCAGCCCATTTGATAGCTCTGGTGCAAAGCTGCTCCACCCTTTTGTGAAGAGCATGCGATTTTCCTATCAACATAATACACAAAACACCAAAATATAGTGAGTTCACAAATGCACTGAAATGTAAGGGAAAGATAAAGTTCCACTAGCTTTTAGATTCTAATTAAATCATGCATGATGAGGAGTGAAGTGAACATTACCCCCAAGTAGTCCACAGTTACTCTACAGGGAAAACNAAAAAAAAAAAAAAAAATATTAATCAGAAACTTGACAGCAACAAGACTTAACTCACCAGTTCTAGGATCTCGGCCCGCAAAAACAATGGGCTCCATACCACCATCCAGCTCGGGCAAAGCAACTTGCAAAGCCACCTGAATCGGATGAAGCCCCAAAGTACTATTCAGCCACTCCTCAGTCGTCTGGAAAACCAACGGCAAAGCCACAATATACGGCACGTCCAGCTTCATCAATGCCTCAACCGCCCTCGGATGGTCCTGCCTGGCCGGGCCCCCGACAAGAGCAAAGCCCGTTAACGACACCACAGAGTTCACCATGGGCTTCTTCGTGATCGGGTCCACGAAATACCTCTCGACTGGGCCCGAGAAGTCAAGCCCGCCCGCAAAAATCGGTATCACCTTCGCACCTTTTGCCTCAAGCTCCATAATAACCGCCACGTAATGGCTCTCATCCCCTGTAACTATATGACTCCTCTGCAGAACGAGCCCGATAACTGGAGCATTCGGGCTTTTAAGCTGCGCGTTCGTATCTCTACGGCTTGAGTACCAATTTAAATACTCCTTCACATCATCATACATGCAAGGAGCAAGAGGGTGCCAGATTCCACTATCTAAGTACAGAACCGGGTCTGAGTACTCGATTTTCAGCCCCTTCAGAGTTGGCACGTACGAGCCCGAAATCATTTTGACAAAATTCGAGATGTTATCGGGCGAGCCCCCGAGCCAAAACTGGAGGCTGAGGATATACATTCTCGCGTCCTGAGCCTTGTCGCTCGGCAAATACTTGAGAACCTTGGGCAATGTTCGAACGAGCTTCAGCATGCTATCGGCAAAGCCCGCGGAAGATTTGTTCTTCTTCTTGAACAGCTGGAAAAATGGGCTTTTCGACTGGCCCAGCTGGGACATGCTGAACGAGCCCAGTTTGTTGAGTCTCATGACCTCAGGCATTGAAGGGAATACCAAAACTGCATCAAGCCTGTCCCTTTCTTTTTCGACGGCGGATTTGACTTTCAGAGCCAACTCCTCGACAAAAATCAACGACCCGATAAAGATATTTGCGTTTTCGAGGTCTTTACAGAAGGTTTTGTATGTGTTTTCGTCTCTAAGCTCTTCTACCAAGTAGCCCACGACCTCGAACGAGGCAAAGTCGGAGTCTTGGTTGAGGGTTTGAACGGCGGCGGTCAGGGACGACTGGTACTGGGCTTCCAGAACGACGTAGACGATTTTCACGGTGGGGAGGCCTCGGAGTTTGTCCGGCACGACACGGCGGACCTCGGGGGTTGTCTGGGTGAAGAGGCCGTTGCCGATTGCGGCGCATTTGAATTTGTGGGTGGACGGTGGTGGTGGGTTTGGGGTGGGCTTTTTGGGCAGGAACGAGTGTAAGAGGTTGTTCTTTTGAGAAATTGATGAGAGTTTGGAGTTGGGCGGTGTGAATGTAGGTGAAACCAGAGACGCCATTGTTGGGGGCTCTGTGTTTTCTTGATTCTTGATAACAGAGGATGAAAATGAACAGAAAAAAAAAATTGATTTAAAAAAAATATAAAAAAACTATGTACACAGAGAGATGGAGAGTAGAATCAGTAGAAGGGAAAGTGAATTTAGGAAGGCAGAAAAAAAAAAAGTGAACCTTCAAATTTCAAAGTTCAAAATCTCTGTGTAGTTTTTCGAGATTTTCTAAATTGTTTTCTGTTCCTTTTCTTTTCATATATAAAATTGTGAGCAAGAGAGAAGGTGAAGTAACTGCTGGGTTTTCAGTTCATGGTCAGCAGGGGTGACACGTGGCAGCAGTGCAGAATCCTTTTAGAGAGAGAAAAAGAAGGTGGTGGGATTTTTGTACTATGTGCTTGGGGGGTTTATCTATTGATGAAGTTTCCTGGATTCTGATTGGTTGGTCTGGATTTTGGGGGTGAGTGTGGATGATAATCAATGAAAGTAAGATAAATTGTAATGACTAATGAGATTTTAGAGTCACTATTATGGGTCACTGTTGTTTGGAAAAAAAGATTCGATATTTTTCTTAGCTATTAGTGACCCTCAATGAAAGGGAATTGATATTTAATGGGGTGTGCGTTTTATAGAGCTCCAAGTCTCTCATTTTCGTTCATTCCAGGAAGCAAACAACAGTAAGAACAAACAAAATGTTAAAGAGTAGTGTGTGATAAACACACGTATACGGTACATCCATAACTNAATTTGTTTTTTTCATCCATTTAGTAAGGTTTTAAGATAGATCAAACGGTTAAATAGTCAGGAGAATTCGATACTACTATTGATATCTAATTTATTTTATCATGAGATAACACACAATGTTGTAGAGAAACCCAATGACTAATTAGTCAGGCAATTTGATTCTACCGTTCATACTTTATTTTTTTTCTTAACACGTTGAATCACACAAACTCACATCTATATGAGTGTTTGATTCAACGATAAAAAGAGAGAAAAAAAAGATTATGAACAATTACGTACGAATTTTCTCAAATGTTCATATTTTTTGTACATATGCGTACTTCCAAATCGAGTGTAACTCTAATTACAATATAAATAAAGTGATGACATTTTATAGAATGAATATATATTTTTACTACAAAAATAATGATCAATCTAGTTAATGGTTAGACTGCTTCATGATGTACTTACTAGGGGAAATTCAAATAGCCTAACGGTTATTCACTCTTCAATATTTTTTTGGAATCTTTCGATATCAATCTTCCTTAAACCTACTCTAACCATACTAGTAATGCATATACTCAAACTAAAAGAGAGAAAAATCTACTTCAGTTATATTTCAAATTTAGACTTACAAAACCATATTGTAAAATTCAAATTTAGTAAAATGGTTATTAAAAAATATTATGTAAGTTTATGTTCTTGATTGTACATTTGATTATGGTAAAGTGAAAATTACTTGTTCATGTCAAACTACATGCTTTGTGTTGAGTTCACGTAAGCCTAGGTACATCATCGCGCCTAACATGCATCGTAGGTGCATTAACCAATTACTTTAAGCTTATGTAGGCCCATAATAAGCCCAAATAAAATTAAGCTACGTCATCCTTTCAGCCCATTATCACACACAGGCTCCGCACCAATGACTTGCTGCAAATCCGGTTGCCACAGAGACAAATATTCCGCCAGTGAAGACGATCGGATACACCACAGTAAAATAAACGTTTCTGTGTGATGTATACATTTTGCAGGCTGCTTTTGAAAATGGATAACACCAAAATTGTTCACACAACAATGAGATTAAGGAAATTAACAAACAGGCGCAGATAAATTAATCACTATTAAAGGTATATAGTTGATTCCAAATGGCAGTTGTATGGACGCTTTTCTCGACAGTGTGATTCCACAAGCACATTCATAGATAAAAAGAAGAAAAAAAAAAAAAAAAACANAAAAAAAAAAAAAAAAATACTTCCAAAACCTGTTGTAAAGATGTGAAGTACAAATCTCACCAACACTCGAAACGAAACATTCATATAGTCAAGACGCATTGAATACATGCCGGCACAACATGAATCCATCAATCGAATGTTAACTTCTGTCAAAAAAAGTTGTTTTCTACAGTATAATCCTGCTCCTCGGCACAGATAAATCCTCAGTTATCATGAACCTGAGAAAAGAATTCCTCTAGTTGAGTTTCACTCACCAGCACCCCAAGTTTTTCCGACTGAACTGTACTTATTGTCTCTTCCCTAATGCTTTTCACAACATCGACAGATGACATTTCCATGTACTCGTTCAAGTTGTGAGCAGTCCCATCTGTAAAAACAAAACACAGTAAAAAGATATTAATTGCAGATGAAAGTATGAAACATGCAGCCAAAACAATCCATATTTAAATTTATTCCTAATAATGGAAGCTCGTACAAGTGTGGGAGTTTATATTGCGTGATTTTCACCAACGCTCAAGCAAACCCCGTGAAATAAATTTTAAACAGCAACTTGTAGAAGAAATTATTTAATGTGGATTGATTACAGAAAACTTTTTTCTTTATGAAGTTCATCACAAAAATATATTGTACGTACCTTCAGCAACGATTACATCATATGATGGTGGTGGGTGAATCCAATTTCCTGCAGAATCCTTCATGTGTCGTCTATCAGATGCAAACATTTTCAGGAATATCGGCGCATGCAAAATCCGGAAAACCCTGAAAGTAAAACCAATGTATTTGCAAACTAGTTAGAGAACTTCACTCGAAGATAGTTGAGAGTTGATACGTGAGAAATCTTGTATCATTTTGTAATTTAATTTGTATATTTGAGTATTTGAGTTGAGTGTAATATTCAAGTTTTTTCACATATTTTTTTTGGTTAACGGATGTACACCAATATTCGATTTTGTGTCCATTTTGCAGTTATTACGTCTATTGATGATGTGTCATTGGTAAGGTGGCAAAATAAATAGTCAAGAATGTGGATTACGACTTAACTTGGCCGAACACATGCAACAATATTACCATTTGTTTGGTTTGACTTTTGAAGAGGACTATTATTAACTGTTGATGTGGCCGAGTTTAAAGTGAATTTTAATTCCCTTTGAGGGCTGAATTAGTTGACATATGCGAGAGTGCTGCTTGGGGATTGGAATTGGTGGGAGTCTTCAATTAATGCAATTTATCTTATTTTTACTTGTCGTATAAAATTGTTTGTGTTATTCTAGTTACATGTCATAATGTGTGTTCTTTAATTTAGCTTGATCACTTAAGTTAAGTTGCATGTTAATTGCTAGATTTAGGACTTTGATCCGTAATTGTCGTCATTCTTAGTTCATTCGTAGGAACTAATAGTCGCGCACTGTTAGGGATAATACAACATAAGTTACATGAACCGAACTTTTGTGTTTGTGGCTTAAATCAGCCTACTTTCCTAGATTTTAATGCAACTAGTGAATTAAATTAGGAGAACTTATACCGAGTTGTTCGCTAGTTACATTTAATTGAAGAGCCTTTTTCGATTAAAGTAAAATTAAGAAAAAATTCAGGTGGCAGAGCTTATTGCTATCTCCGACCGGTAATTTTAGCAGACGAGTGAGATTTGATAAGTGTATTTATTGGACTAGCTAATCGAGGGTGTAAACCGACCTGAGACCGATTTCATTCTTATATTTGCTAGATTATTTTTTTATTTTCGGTTTCATCATCTCTTGCATTTTAATCCAGTTCTAGTTTATTTACTTGTTTCGTAAGTAGTGGCATATTGAATCAAAATCCCTCCCTTTTACTTTAATTACCACACTCCTCAGTGGGATCGACCCTTGCTCGCCATTACTACTAGTTAGCAGGTGTTAGTCGAGGAAAATTTTATAAATCTAAATTTGCCACGTTGCAAAGCGCGGTCAAGAGTAAACCTTGTATAAGACCTTAACACTAGTTAACTGGTAGATTGTAATTATTCAGTTAGTTCAGAAATTCAGTGCATAATCCCAAATTTCACGGAAAATTTTGAGGACATCACCTAATTATTTACCTCTGATACTCAGAAAAAAGCTGAAACGAAGGCCGAACAGTTTCAGCTACGTAAGTTGTTAGGGGAGATGGAAAAGGAAGACTTGAGTCTAAATCCCACACTAGATGAGGCAAGTTGCTATCTTTCCTTTTCTGCAAAAGAGATCATAAAAAATGATATTGTAATGAAGTTGAGTTGTTGGTCACACAATTCGATCTTCAATGAGATAGTTAATAGGTACTTCTTGTCACCTGTACGCATATAACATGATAATCCCAGAGAATTACTCCATCTGCTCTATGGCTTGCCTTCTGATGCCACAATGGAATCTGATAATTTATGCATTGAAAGAAAAATTAAACTATTGAACTCGAGTCTATGAGCCTCAAAAATGTGTGTGTGTGTGTGTGTTCTTTTTTTTTTTTTNAAAGGTTGTTAAATTTATATATCCAAATTAGAGGAAAATGCTAGACAAGAATAAGGGAGTTGCAAATGCTTCTTACAAGAGGAGAGAATAAGAGGCTTCCAACTAATTTTTTTCAGATAAAAGCCAAGAAACACTTCTAATTAGGAGCTATTGCAAGGACTCGTTAAGATATCATAACAATAAAGCCTATAAATCAAAATAGATGAAGAAATAGTGAGCTGCTAAAATTATGAACTATACTTGTACTTTTTTCTTATCTCGCTTTTCATTTTTATTTCCCCCAAAAGATGAGAGAAAGGGCCTTGTTTGGTAATTAGTGGTTTGGGGGTAGAAGTTTGACCCGTCAGAACTCTAACGTTACTATTTGTTAAGTCCACAAAGCTAATTTCGAAAAAGCTCAAAATATAAGCTAGAGGATTGGAATTATTTACCAAACACTTGTGCATATCAGCTATTTCAATCAATCAGCGATTACACCTAATTGAATCAGCTATCAGCCAACAGGGCTTAACGACACAATGTAAGAAATTTTCTTCCATACTAATCAAAATCAAATATCTTGAATTCTCAAGTTTTCTATCCAACGCCGATGATTAATAAGCTCAGACAAATTCATAAACAAAATTTGCAGATTAGCCTAAAAAATTAACAGCAACAGAGTAGCTTTCACAGCAATTACAGAAAATAAATATCAAAACCCACCAACAAAATGAAATTAATAAAATTACCAGTAATAAGGGGTGTGATTGAAACGAGCTGATGACAAAGACGAAGCAGGCGTCTCCAAATTCGAAGTCGCCATTTTTCTGAGCATTTGATTTCCTTTATTGTTTATTCCACGTTGTATACTGCCAATGTAAAGTGGGCTCTACTTTTCCAAATCATTTTCGGACTTTACATTAGCCCAATATATCAGGGCCTTGCAGAGAAAGCCCATTAGCCTTTGGCAAAGATATAACCGAAGAAGGCCCACAAAATCTCTCTACTACAAGACTCGCACTTCAAGACCAGAACTTCAAGCCCAATGGACTCGCCTGAGGAACCCGCTGCCGGCGGATCACGTGAACCGCTGGGTGCGGCCGCCCCAAGGCTGTGTGCCTCTGCCACACCATCCCCTCCAACCAACTCCGCTACCCACGGCCAACGAGCGCCACCGCAAGCTCGCCGTCGTCCCCTTCCTCTCCAAATGTCTAATGGACTACAAAATCAACGTCGGGCGTCAGCTGAAATACGGTCAATCGAAGCTTATCGATTTTACAGCTAAGATCATGTCACAAAAATCCTAGCTTTAATTTTATTTTCTACAGTGTGTTGGACGTTATTGAAGATTGGTCTATGATTGGAAATTAATACTCTCGTTTTGGGAAAATTTGACACCAATGGGCTTTTGAGGAGCTAATGATAAGTTTAGATAAAGTTCCAATTTTGATGCAAGAGAGTGAATGTGCCAGGAGCTTTGTAAGGAAACACTTACACACACACACAAAGGAATCAAATAGTGTGTCTTGAAAGAAAACTGTGTTTAAAAAGCTGTGGCATTTGTGAAAAAAAAACTATCTTTTGTCTTGGATGATATCTCAAATTAAGGATTCTGATACCAAATTATATAGTTCATTCTAGTTTCTTGCTTATTATAAGCTAATGCATTTATATGTCTTTCTTGTATTGATGAACGTATTGTTTAGGGTCCTAATGCTACGCGGGCCTATGAGAATTCTCATGAGCAAAATGGAGGCACTTGCCAGGTGTTGCATTCGAGTCTTACAGTATTGATATCGAGTCAAAGATCATTGAAGTTTTCAGAGAAATGGTTAGTTTGCAGGCTGTCTTCTTGAAACCTGAGAGACCCAAATCGAAGTTAATAAAACGCCGCAAGGAGAAAAATGATGGCCTTGTTTCTGTTAGTTATATTGAAATCTTGACTGCTGATTTGTTGTGGCTCACCTATTCTTGATATTTATGTTTTTGTACGATTCTGGAGAAATTGATTTGAAACCCCGCATGACACGTATGCTGGGATCTTCTCTGTTCCTATATTATAAACTGGTGAAAAAGCTGACAGAGAAAGGTAGAACAACAGGATTTTTATATACGGAAGCAAGATATCGACAAATTTTTTTTAAGTTTGTGCGGCATAATAGCATGCGTGTGCTTCACATATTTGAGCCCCTTGAGTTTTGAACTTCATCGATCCCTTAAAAACCCGTGTTCTTTAATTCGTATCAAAATGTACTTTCTGCCTTTGTTTGTCGTCTATCTTTCTCAGATTTAACCACAAGCATGTGTCTTCTTATACTTGTTTCTTCATCATTTTACGCATGATTGTCCCATCGATTGTTACAAACTATCTAACTTACCGGCTAGATCTTTATGTGTGGGTGAATATGGGTTGTGATTGATTTACATATGTTTCATTATTGGAATTGAGGGCCTGTATTTGGATGTCAGGCTGTTCTTCCTGGGGGACCACTTATGCTTTACCCCTTTTTCCTTTTATCCCATGATAAGTTGTCTCGATTCTGGTTTGTCCTCCGTTCGGCATTGTTTATTTATCCATCTTGATCGTGTCTTGACCGAAACACGAATGGGTGTAAGTTGTTTGTGTTTGTGAATCGAGAATATTGATGTTTTTACTTGTTTATGAATTTTTGNTGATATATTTTAAGAAAATACCAACAATTTAAATATTTGTATAAACTATATATCCTACAATTTCTTTTAGTAAGCTTATATCCTAAAGTTTCCAAACAGCTGATGTAAGATGGCCTACGGTAATTCAGTCATACTTTCTTACCAAAAATGTCAAGAATTACACTACGAAATGTCGTATTTTTATTCGTATTGTGTTTCTAAATATGACAGTGAATACAGAAGTATGTGCATTTATTGAAAATTGTCTAATATTAGCCAGCCTAACATAAAATCCAACAAAAAGACCAGATCTTTGAGGATTAGGGGAAGATGGAAATAGAGTCATTTCATAATTGAGTTGGATATAAACAAAATAAAAGTCTATATATAGAAAATATTAGGTCAATAATGTGAGAAAATATATATATATATATATACAGTTTTTTCTCGTTGGTTGCCTTTGAAATGTCATTTTCCAGTCCAACTTCAATAGCAGGCCATGTTATGTAAAAGTAGCCGACTAGCCGGCCACTTATTTAAATATTTTCTCCATACTCCATATTTATGGACTATATCGTCAAACTTTTTGTCATTAAAGCTATTAATTTTTGGTTCAAATGTCATTAAAGCCATTTAAATATATAATTTTTGGTGCATGCTCTTGAATTGTTCTTTGAAAATCTGAAGGACGGTCTTAAAACATGTTTAAATGTTAAGTTGGTTCAATTGAAAAGTACAGCTTTTTGGACCATGGACAGGTATAACTTATAAGTTTAGATAATCATCATTTTTACTGTGTATTTTAAAATTAAAATGTTATATCTACCGAACATCATAAATAAAAGATATTCAATAGTATAATTAAGTATTTTTGTTAGAAATGTATGATGGGTCTAACTTTCATATTTAGCAATAAGATAAATATTCTTTTCACCATATATACATACTTTAAATCGAAATGAAATTATCTAAAAATGACATAAAGTATGCATTTCATAATGCAATGTGCATTTCTTTTAGAAATGTGCTAGGGCCGACTCGCCTAACTTAGGCCCCTTTGGCTGTTAGCCGATAGCGGATATCATATAGTTAATTGTATCAACAGATAGCTAATAGTGGGTTGTAATAATAATTGATTTGATTAGTTGATTAAATTAGCTATTTGCAAACTATTGTTTAGTAAACAACGAATTATATATTTATTTGTTATTATATAATTTCTCCATCAAAACACTCCTATATTTAGATTTTTTTAAAAAAAAAAACTAGCATATTTGAAGGGCCAAACATGTAAATGAACCTCAATCTTTTAATTTTACACTAATTCACTAAAAATCCAAACATAACAATAATTTGAAGTATGTTAGGTTAATTGGGAATATGTTAAAGTCAATCTTCACGTCAAAGTAACAAAGTAAACACTGCGAAATTAAGTGACAATAAGAGTGGAGCTTACGTTGTTTGGGTGGCAACATGCTAACAATTCATAAATAATAATAAGTTTATGTGTAGGAGTTATCAGTTTACTGGAAATGACAATGACATTAACCAGAAAAATGCGTTGTACAGTTATCCAATTCCAAAAGAAACATTAGAAAGGGATATGTAATTATATAAAATTTTTCAATAAAATAGTTTGGATGTTTTTCTTTTAGAGCAACAATTCAAAAAATTTTGATAAACACCACATGTATGTACAAATTTGGACATGGAACATTTTTATTTTTGTCTGAGCTATCAAGATTTATATAATTGAGATGTGGATTAAAACAAAAAGTTTAATGTGCTGTTTTTTTTTTTTT
>BKCP01000558.1:638240-651444 GCA_008636005.1 Striga asiatica | reverse complement strand
TCCAACACAACCAAAAAAATAAAATATAAATGTTATTATACGATTTCTGAAAAAATATTATTTTTTCACTCACCTTCTAATACTAATTACTCTCTGTCAATATTCTATAAATTTTATGTCAAATTAATTTTAATCATTATAATTTTATGTCGTATTCCTTCAATATTTCAAATACATATCACTTTTCCTAAAACAACATTTTCCACTTAATTTTAAAAAAAAAAATTATATCCAATCCAATTGAACAATAATTTGACTATACTTCTTTTACATGATAATAACAGAAAACATGATGAGTGAATTGAATAATAATAAAAAGATACAAGAACCAACTGTTTTGTAGTACAACAGCCAAACAAATTAATTCAGAAACCTAAAAATGAAAAAAAAAAATGAAAAAAAGACCCACATGACTGGTGGTGACTGGTGAAATATTTTTTGTCACCTTCTCTCTCCATTTCATCCACTTTCCATTATTTCACTGCCTTTTCTCTTTTTTTTTTTAATAAAAAAGAAAAAACTGTCTCTCCAAATCTCTGTCTGCCTATACATACAACTTCTGTACATATATATCACCACATCATTTTTTTCTGGTATATACTATATACTGTCTAAAAAGGAAATGTAAACAGATTTTCTGCAAGAAATCTCAAAAGCCCAAAAGGGAAAAGGTGAAAAAAAAGTGAAGAATAAATCTAGAGATCAAAAGAATCAATTTTTTACATCCCATGCTACCTATTGCAGCAATTATTTGAAAAAAAGTCTAGAGATCAAAGAAATCATTTTTTTTTTTTTCATCCCACAATACAAATTGCAGCAATTGGTTATTTTCCCTTTTTTCTCTGTACAATAAATAATTTTCCTCTTCCTATGTCTGCTTTTGTTCATATGCCAGCTCTGCATGCTCCTCCTCTCTCCTCCCAATAAACCTTTCTCTTTTTCTGTACTTTCTCGCTCTAGGAAACCCCCTTTTCTATCAAGATTTTTGAGAAAGAGAATTGAACCGATCTCTTTTGTTGATTGGGTAAGTAGACAACAATTGCTTTTTGGATCATTTTTTGTTTCCCTGTATTTTGATTTGGGTCCTTTGATCCCGTTGTTTCGTTTCTGTCATGTGTTGTGTAGTGTTGGATTCAATTTCATGGTGATCTCGGAGGTACTGTTGGTGATTTGTGAGATTTTATTTTTTGCTAATCATTTATAAATTGATATTGACATTGGAAAGTAGATTTAATATGTGCAATGATTTTATCAATGCAGAAAGATCAGCTATCAATTTATTGATTACTTGAAATCTGATTTTATATCGTCTCTCGGAGCTCAAATGTATGATAATTGGGTTTTTGGTCGAGCTTCAAATAATTTGTATGATCTCTTGTTTTTGGAGATTCTGTATAAAGTTTGAAGCTTTGGCTCCTGTAGGTGTATATTGAGCTTTGTTTTCGAATATTTACTCTAGAAAATTAGATAATACATTGTTTAGTTTGAAAATTAAGCTTGTAATTAAGAAATTGCAAGAGGCAGGTTTTATTTTTATTTCCCTGGAGTTTCTTTAGTTAATGGAGTATTACATCAAAGAGATTGACTAACTGGTACTTCACACTGCTGCAAGGAGCCAGCCATATTGTCATATTACTGCAATTGAATAAATATAAATTAAGTTGTTATGGGCACATGGATGTTATTTACTATGGTCTACGCGCAATTTTCATTTTCTATTTTTTCTTCTCCTTACGTTTTTAAGGATTGCTGCTATTTAACATCAAATTTCAGATTCTTGAGCAAGTTGATTCACATTGTCAATAGAAGCTTGATAATCGAGAAGGATATCATACAATGTCTACCGCAGCAAAAGCTCTAGAACCTGCTTTTCAGGGAGCGGGTCAGAAAGTGTATCCTTATTGAAAAATATGCCTGAATGGCTAACCAATTGACTACTATTTCATCATCATTTCTCAGCCTGAATTTATTTGTAGTTGATGACCTTTATTCATTTATTTTATCCATGTTAGTCAAAAATTTTCTGTCCTTGTTAAACTTAACACCACCTTACAGAGGGACAGAGATTTGGAGAATTGAGAACTTTCAACCTGTTCCTTTGCCAAAATCTGATTTTGGTAAATTCTACTCTGGAGATTCTTATATTATTCTTCAGGTATGCTTCTCTTTTCCCTTTTATCTTGTGGTTTTTTTCCCTCATTTTCTATATGGAGGTGATTCCAGACTTACTGTATTGAATGCTTATATATATATATATCCAGACTAGTCCTGGCAAGGGAGGTGCTTATCTTTTCGACATTCACTTCTGGCTTGGAAAGGATACTAGCCAGGTATGGATCGATCATGTCAGTACTTTCTCTTTCAAGATTAGAACATCTTTTCTTGATGTCTAACTTAGTAACTTGTGTTTTTGTGATTAACTCAGGATGAAGCTGGAACTGCTGCTATTAAAACTGTTGAACTTGATGCGATTCTTGGTGGCCGTGCTGTGCAGTATAGAGAATTACAAGGGCACGAGTCTGACAAATTTTTGTCGTATTTTAAACCATGTATCATACCTCTTGAAGGTGGTGTTGCATCTGGATTTAAAAAACCTGAAGAAGAAGAATTTGAGACGCGGTTATATATTTGTAGAGGAAAACGAAATGTTAGATTGAAGCANATTCCATTTTTTTTTTTTTTTGGTATTATATCTTCATCTATTCTTATTGACGGTAAGTGTTATCCTAATTTAGATGATGGGAAATTACAAGCCGAGACAGATTCTGGTGAATTTTGGGTCCTGTTTGGTGGATTTGCTCCAATCGGTAAGAAGGTTGCTACTGAAGATGATATCATTCCAGAGAAAACTCCTGCCCAGCTCTACAGGTTTATTTTTCATGTTCTATGTTAATTCTGAGTTATTACTCTTAGTTTCCATTTAAGTCTAACGGGTTCCATTGGTAATAGTACTTTGATAACTCTAATTGTAATTGCTCCACTTAATTTATTTGTAATTTTGGATTGTATGCTTAATCTAATTATTCCTTGAGGGAGTGATTGGTCATGTTTGCTTGATTATGGACACCCAACATCTAAGTCTCGGTTATTTATTCCTTTGGTTCCCATGGCAGCATTATTGATGGTCAAGTCAGCACCGTAGATGGCGAACTTTCCAAATCACTTCTCGAAAACAACAAATGCTATTTATTGGATTGTGGTTCAGAAGTATTTGTTTGGCTTGGTCGGGTAACTCAAGTTGAGGAGAGAAAAAGTGTCATTCGAGCAGCAGAGGTAAAAGATGCTGAAAGTAAAAAATAAAAAAAATAATTAAAAAAAAAAAGAAAGAATCTTTGCATCTGTTAATACTTTATTACAGGACCTCAAAAGCTCAAACAATCAAATCACTTTTCAGGATTTTGTGGCTAGCCAAGGTAGACCAAAGGCAACACGTATAACTCGAATTATTCAAGGTTATGAGACACATTCGTTCAAGTCCAACTTTGATTCGTGGCCGTTAGGATCAGCTCCTGTTGCCGAAGAGGGAAGGGGAAAAGTGGCTGGTATGTGATTTATGTCAGTCCAAAGTTCGTCAAAACTTATGTTTTTGACATGTCTAATAAAACGATNTTTTCAAATCCTGCAGCTTTACTGAAGCAGCAAGGTGGTGTTATGAAGGGAGCAAGTAAAAGTGCTCCAGTTCATGAAGATGTTCCTCCTTTGCTTGAAGGAGGTGGCAAAACAGAGGTCTGACTTTGTATTTCTAATCGGCATGATTATATATGTTATAACATCTAATTGCTCGTAATTTAAAATTTGATTTGTTTTTCCAGGTTTGGCGCATAGATGGTAGTGCTAAGACCCCAGTGTCTAGTGAAGACATCGGTAAATTTTACAGTGGGGATTGCTATATTGTGCTCTACACTTATCATTCTCACGAAAGAAAAGAAGATTACTACTTGTGTTATTGGATTGGTAAAGACAGCATTGAGGTACTTACTGTATATCCTTGCTTTAAATTCTTAAGATTTGTTAATCTGCTTTCTGTTGGTAGAAGAATAGAGCTAACACATGGTAAAAACGAATATTCAGGAGGACAAAAATACTGCTGCTAAATTATCCGCTACAATGTATAACTCAATGAAAGGGAAGCCAGTACTGGTAATGAATATATGAAAACACTTATGTTTTTTTACAACATAATACTGTGAAAATGTAGGAAGTTTGAGTATAACCAATTATGTTTTCTTCAGGGTCGTGTGTTTCAAGGCAAAGAGCCCCCACAGTTTGTTGCGATTTTTCAGCCTATGGTTGTCCTTAAGGTACTTCTCTTCTTACATGGAAATACGAAAGATAAATGAACTTGCTGTAAGAAAATAAAACCTGGTGCGCGTAAGTAGTTCACTTTTTTATGATCTCAAAAATTGTTGATTTAGGGTGGACTGAGCTCTGGTTACAAGAATTATATAGCAGATAAAGGTTTAAATGACGAAACATACACTGCTGATAGTGTTGCACTCATCCGCATATCAGGAACTTCACTTCATAACAACATAGCTGTTCAAGTAGAAGCTGTAAGTTGTAAACCTACATTTTGGTTTTTGATATGTATTTGTTTCTCCTATGTTGGAGCAAAATGAATGAAAGTGATCCCCTTTTTTACTCGACTTGCATAACTTCTTAGGTGGCAACATCATTGAATACATATGAATGTTTCTTGCTGCAATCTGGATCTTCAGTGTTCAGTTGGCATGGTAATCAAGGCTCCTTTGAACAGCAACAGTTAGCGGCCAAAATTGCCGAATTTCTAAAGGTATGTTTTTCCATATTGAAGTATATACATCAGGTTCTTATGTTTCTTGTTCAGACTAATGGGAGTTTGAAAATCAATTGAATTTTTTTTGTTGCTTAGGTTTTTATTTTTACTGGTTCTTCTTCTCAACTAATATCTTATTTCATTGTAATCTTCATGAGTTCAGCCTGGGTCCACCGTCAAACACACTAAAGAAGGAACTGAGAGCTCATCTTTCTGGTTTGCACTCGGAGGAAAACTAAGTTACACCAGTAAGAAGGTTTCGTCCGAGGTTGTCCGAGATCCCCACTTGTTTGCAGTTTCCTTTAATAAAGGTTTTTTTTTTTTGAATGACTTTCCTTTTCCACTAAGTTAGTTATGTAGTAATTTCGATTTTCGTCTAACTTTTCCTCTTTTGATGCATATATTCCCACCTCATGTACTTCCAGGAAAATTCGAGGTATACACTAGGGGAAACGTAAATTCTCTTTAGCCATTTCGGCACTTTTTAAAATATTTATATTTCTAACTAATATTTATTTTCCAGGTGGAAGAAGTGTACAATTTTTCTCAAGATGACCTCTTGACAGAGGATATATTGATACTCGACACGCATGCCGAAGTGTTTATTTGGGTCGGCCAATCAGTGGACTCCAAAGAGAAGCAAAATGCTTTTGAAATTGGGCAGGTAAAATAAAATACAATTTCAACTTTTAAATAAATCCCTTTAAGTTCCTTCCATCTGGGCTCGTTTGACCGGTGGAGTTTATTTTGCAGAAATACATTGGGATGGCTTCTTCACTTGAAGGGTTACCGCCAAATATCCCGTTATACAAAATCACTGAAGGAAACGAACCGTGCTTTTTCACCACACATTTTTCATGGGATCATGCTAAAGCTAATGTATGTTGTGGATATTTGTTCTTTCAAGTGTCTATCCCGTCTTGATTTTTTACTTATTAACTAACTTTTTCGTATTATGCTTTTCTTTCCTAAAAACAGGCACATGGGAACTCTTTCCAGAAAAAGGTCATGCTACTCTTTGGTGCTTCTCATTCTGTAGAGGTAAACTTTAAAAAATAATGTGACCTTATCTTTTTCTTTCTTCTTTTCTGGTCCGGATTATATCTAAATCGGACTCTCTAAACGAACTACTTAAATGATGAATGTTTTTCAACTAGAAGCCTGTGAGATCTCAATTGTCTGCATTATTATTATTATTATTTTTTTGGACAGCACAATTATAGTCGATTTGAACCCTTAACCTTAAACTCACTCGGTTTTAGCTAATAATCTTAAAAAAAATAAAAATAAAAAATAAAAAATAAATAAAACAGGAGAGATCCAATGGCTCTAATCAAGGGGGACCCACTCAAAGGGCTTCGGCTTTGGCTGCCTTAAACTCGGCATTCAGTTCATCACCTTCCCCGAAAGCTGGCTCGGGCCCACGTTCGGGTGGGAAAACCGGGGCTTCACAGAGAGCAGCTGCAGTGGCTGCACTGTCTTCTGTTTTGACTGCCGAAAAGAAGGGTTCGCCAGACGTGTCTCCCGCACGGTCCAGGCGGGCCCCACCGCTAGAAGCAGGCTCTCCCGGTACAAACGAATTCTTTTTCCTTCTTTCATGAATTGTTTCGATTTTTCTTTTTTTTTTTTTTTTTTTTTTAACACCCATTATTCTTNTGCTCTTAACCCTCCTGGGAGCTGACTCAGGCTTCTTATCACGAGTTTAAAATATATTTGGATTTTCGGCTGGTCCAGGGAGCAAATTGCAAATTGACTGAACTTGGAATCTACTTCTAGTTCTAGATAGGGTGTATGTAATTGTGATAAGAGTATTTGTAATTAAGTTACAGGTCTCAGGGGTAGTATTTTTATGGCAAAAATGCATTTTTAGTCCTGTTGGTTTAATGCCATAACAATTTTAATCTCAAGATTCCAACTTTTCGCTTTCTGGTCCTGTGATTTAATATTTTGCTGCAAATTTATTCCTTTCAAGATTAAAATTGCAACAAAATTTTAAATTACAGGACCTAAATTGCTAACAAAAAATCTGAGAATTTGTTGCAATTTAAATGACTGAAATTGCAGCAAGATATTAAATCACAGGACCAAAAGGCAAAATGTTGGAACTTTGGGACTAAAATTGCTGTGGCGTTCAAGTCAGCTGGACTAAAAATGCATTTTTGCGTATTTTTATCAGTAATGTAGAGTAATTCATTTACCCTGGATATATTATGGCTTAACTTTGCAAAGTATTTCGTTTTCAGCTTCTGTGAAAAGTGAGCATTCTTTTGATATCGAGGAAAACAAAGAAATCCCTAAAGTAGTTGAGCCTGCACCAGAGACTAATGGGGAGGATGAAGAGGCTAACCGGGATGAAAATGGCTCTGAAGATACTCAGAGTACGTTTAGTTACGAGCAGTTGAAGTCCAAATCTGAAAATCCTGTTACGGGTATCGATTTTAAGCGCAGAGAGGTAATGTTTTTGTCCATTTCAATTTAGGTTTGGTTTTTTAATTTTACCGTACTCAACCTCATGGGTTATTTTTGCAATTGGTCGTAAATGTATCATTTGACGTGTATTTTTTTTTATTATTATTATTATTTTAAATCGCTTTTGCAGGCGTACCTTTCGGACGAGGAGTTCAAGTCTGTGCTGGGAATGGCCAAAGAAGCATTCTACAAGCTGCCAAAGTGGAAGCAAGACATGCTTAAAAGGAAAGTCGATCTCTTCTAGAAACGGAAATTTCTCAAAAACCGTAACCCAAAAAAAAAACTAGTCGTGCAAAATTCAAAGTGCTTTTTCCCTCTCTACTAAACCTGCAAGTTTTAGTTTGTTCAGCTCGGGTTTTTTGGTGCCCGCCTTACTGTGCATCAACTTGTCGGTAGCTGTTTGGCTTTGGCTATTCGGTGTTGGCCTTGAGGATTGATTTGTCTTCTTTATTTTTATTTTTCCTTTTCTTTTCNTTTTTTTTTTTTTTTTTTTAATATTTATGTTTTCATTTTGTGTTAATTGTTAATTCTGTCGTCTTCTTCGACTACCATATATGCTATGATGATGATCCTGTGTTGCTGTCTGAAGATAAGAAGAAACATTAAATTCTTTGATTTGGTTGGGTGTTTTTGTTTTATGTTGAAATTCCTATGTCTTCCTTCATCCTTCTAATCATTTATATATTTTTGTTTTTATAGTTAGAAGGGTGTATATGTATTGCATTTGTATATGCTAAGGAATGTAGATGAAGTTGTTTGTCACTATAATTCTGTGATTATTTGTTTTTGTTGTGGTAACTTATAGTGCTCTTTTTGGTTTGATGTTTAATGTGCTTTACATGAAGTTTTTTAGGTTTTATGTATTTACTATATGATATTTTTGGTACTTATTGCTGATAGCAGGGGTGAATTGGTCTGATTTGCAGATGATGTTTTTAAATTTTGAAAATGGTAAAATAATTAAAAAAATTGTACTGAGTGTGGACTTGAGATAAATTTCGTTTATTTTATAGCATGGTCTCATTTACTCTGCAAACTGCAATAAAAATGTAGGAAATAGTTGGTTGCCATTGAACGTTAATAGAAATTGGTTTTCATTCTCCAAGAAAATTTACTCTTTTTATGATTTCACTTTTTTTAATCCTCAATTTTTTTCAAATCATTATTTTAAAACAATTAATTATTGATCTTTTCAAAAAATTTACTAATATCTACACATATAATTATAACTATTACTTATTAACATAAGATTTATCATTCACAATTAATTTTTTACCACATTATTTTTATATTATAAAATTTCTAAAATTTTCATTATATTTTATTTGCGTTAATATTGTTTTAAGATCAAATCATGTGCTCCTTTTATTTTATTTTATAACTCTAAATCCATTGGTCTGCCTTTAGGTATAAGCAAGTCTGAGTTTGAACTAAAACTTCTATTGGCTAGGTTCGTTAACAATCAGAGTTTGAATTCGGCTCGTTTATAGTCGAGTTATAGAAAGCTATAGAACTGATGTAGGGAAACGTACGAATGGAACGATATTAATGAGATCGCAATCTCAATAACACCTAAACACGATAATAATCAACTGCTGAAAAACAAAAAAGAGGAGTCATTTAAATAAGGCTCATAAAACCTACTCTTAATTTTTTCAACAAGACAAGATTTCTTACTAAATATTCTAATACCAATAATAAGAATAATAAATATTCTCTTATCAATTAAATAATAAACATAAAAAGAATTGACAGGTCGAAAAATATGCGCGCTTTATATGTTTAGTAGTGTATTTTTATACATTTAATTTATTCGCACATTTATATTTTTAACTTATTATTATTTGGATGAATTTATTTACTTTGATATTTTTTATGTTTATTTTCAGAATATTAGAGAATTTTCGTGGATAGCGAGATATCGAACAAGAGCTCGAATACGCGATTAGCGAAACGCTAAATATCGATCACTATTCAGTCCAAAAGGGTAATTACGGCCCAAGATTATAACTAATGCCGAAGGACATTCGGAAATAAATGTTAGGAAATGTAATGTAATTAGTGGACCCACCAAAAGAGTTTGAGTTGTTGAAAGTTTTAAAAGGCGCAGGACTTGAATTATGGGGTGAGAGAGGAATTGAAGGGCTTTGACACTTGATCAGATTTTGACTGGCTGGACATATAATTTGCGAGGGAAATTGTTGGCAGAGAGCGTTTTCCATTCGGGAGGTGAACAGTTGGGATCCCTTAGTTGTTTCATCCACGAGAAATTGACGAAAAAGCCGCGGAATTGGCCTATTTCTCGAGCATACCAATTGAAGTCTTGATATAAAAAGGGGAATACGCAAAAACATATATTTTGGAGAGAGGAGTTTTAATTGGCAGGAGGACTGAGGGCACTCCCTTCACAGCACCANCAAAAAAAAAAAAAAAAAGTTTACAAGTTTCTGGGAATACATGAGATTCCCCTCAGTTATACACTACAAGCAAGATACATAATAATGCTAAAATATTGCAAGTTGTATGAATGTCAGCATTAAAACAAGTTAATACTCGGAATGAAATTCTCGCACAAAACCCAGTCAGTACTAATAAACAGAGGATCAAACGTCCCAACACTCCCTTAGAGAGCAAATAAAACCCGAAACAGAAACTTCCACAACTCATCTGTTAGCAGCAAGCACTCCTTCTGGGATTATGATAATGAATGGCAAGAGTTGAAGCACCATCTCAACTTGTTCCATTAACCCTTATCACATGGCCTCACCAGTTAATACTTAATCGGCCCATCCAAACTCCCCGACGCAAACTGAAAGCGTTGTAACTTAATTTATTAATGTAAGTTACAAATGTGCATTGTTCCTCAGACCAAACACATATTACATGGCAACTTACCAAAATTAATAAACAAGGATTGTTTTCCATTGATGGATAACAAAAGAAAAAGTTGATCAAGCATAAGAAATCAAATATCCCGATATCAATAATCATTTCTCAATGTACAAGTAACAAACTAGCCTTATAGAATGAAATACCAAATGAAAGCTATGCTGGTCTTAATAGTAACTGAAAACAATTGTCATAGATAGCTCATTTTCCTAAATGCACAGATTGTGGTGTCTGTCAGTCTGCCTGAGTGTTCACACAAATGCGCGCTCATGCGTGCACGCTTTGGAAAAGAGAGAAGGCAAAACATTGAAGTTACCTGTTGAACAATCGGATTTGTGGATGAAGCAAACTCATGTGTCATTCCTTGCCACACAACTTTCCCTTCATGCAAAAATATCAGCCTGGATATGGTTTTGTTTTTAGGACTATATAAATCGCAAAATGGTGAAGGGCAAAACAAGACTAAAAAGATATGACTTCTCAGTAAAATGAATAGAAACCTATCACTACCTATCAACAGCTCTTGTGATGGTGCTATGTTGGTGAGTGACGACTACATAAGATGCAATCTTCCCAGGCTTCCCAAGTGCATCCTCCCCTTTCATATGAACTGATCGAATGAGATCTTCAACAACAGTGGATGCAATCGGATCAAGACCTGCTGTTGGCTCATCGTATAGGAGTACCTACTTGATACGTCAGTATAACTATCAATAAATGTAACTACAAAACCACAATGTAAGGGGAAGATGAAGGTAATTATCATCACGGAAGCTGAACTTAGTGAGAAATTTCTGCAAGATGCCAAAGCAATAGCCCTGAAAGGCAAAACTATGAGACGAAACTAAATAAGTACCACAATTTAAGA
The DNA here is from genome assembly GCA_008636005.1 of Striga asiatica. NCBI lineage: Eukaryota > Viridiplantae > Streptophyta > Magnoliopsida > Lamiales > Orobanchaceae > Striga > Striga asiatica. Next base: position 640,423 of record BKCP01000558.1, on the reverse strand, counting down.
ATGAATAAGATAATTATTATCACGACAGCTGGATTGTATAAAATATTCTACTTAAATGCATTGTGGTCAAACTGATCCCCTTAAAAACCAAACCATCAAAATATAGCCTTGAGATTATCTGAAAGTGGGCAACAATTTCACAAGAAATCATGTACTGACTTTAACAATTTAGTTTATGATTGAACTGATCGTCCTAGCAGCTATATAACATTCCACACCAACAATCGTAGTTCGTTAGGAAACTGGTCATGATACTTACATTTCATACAATGCAAGAGGAAGTGTTACACCAAGCTGGGAGAAAATGACATGAACCAACATAATGAAAAACTATATCACTTACAAAAGAAAAAAAGCAAACGTTTTCATGGCAAAGCATCCTCATACCTCAGGCTCTATTGCATCCTTTGTTGTATCAAATATTATAGAACGTGCCAGGGCAACTCTCTTTTTCATCCCACCCGACAATTCAGAAGGTAATCGATCCTCAACTTCCTGCAAAAAGAAGTCGTCTAAACTTTGCCTTCCTCCAAAAATTAATAAGCTCTTTCATTGAATGACACCAAATAATAGAAATGACTTCTAGTTTCCAATCAATTTCCCTGGTCAATTCAACTCAAGTATCTTTAACCTGAACAGTATACGAAAATATCTAACTTTGATAAATAGTGTTGATTCTATTCTCTAACAAGATGCATATTAAGCTTTATATAAAGGATACTTTATTATACTGGAATGGGCATATTTTGGAAATTCAGTCCAGGACCCCAATAATTGTAATTAAAGAGGAGCAACATAAACATCAAGTACCTGAGCAGCTATTACTTGTTAGTTCTTAACTAGTAAGATAAGCCATTATTGTAAGCCTTCATAACTTGAAAAGTCACCACCGAACAACAATAATAACTTTCAGACAAAATAATCATTAATTCATACCTTCAATCCAACAGCAGCCAAAGTTTCTGTCACGAGCTCGGCAATTTGGTCTTCAGGCATAGCAGAATTTTCATACCTGTAACATTAATAAACGTTTAACGAATAATAAGAATCATAGTTGCTCAAATACATTCGTTAATAGTGCAACAACAGGCTTACTAACATTTCCAAAGAGGACTCTTACTACTTACAACAAAAAACCGACATTTTCACGAACAGTCAGAGAATCAAAAAGTGCTGCACTCTGAAACACCTATAACACAGAAAGATATTCAGGAACTGCTTGGAACAACTGGAATGACTTAAACCGCAACTATATATTCTTACCAAGCCAATTCTAAGACCAGATATTTCCTCATCGCTAATCAAGCCATGTCGTCTTTTTCCTCGGATGAAAACCTCACCCTATTCAATAATCAAAATTGTTAAAAGATAACACGTAGATAGTAGTAATGCTGGATTCCATTCTTGCAGAACTAAATCAGTTGAAGATAACAAATATTAGAAAACTAAAAGAACACAATAAAATGATACCTTGTCTGGCGCAAGAAGCCCAGCCATAATCTTCAAGATGGTTGACTTACCTGTCCCAGATGGACCAACAATTCCAACAGCCTCTCCATGCCTAATCTACAAAGGAATGATACTTTTTCCAATTGAAATTCAGGAGCAGGGCAAAGATAATTCGATATGGGAATCGGATTAAAATGTAAGACAATGATTTGATTAATTAAACCAACAAGAGGGAAAAAAATTATAAGTTAAATAGAAACATAGTAACACTCCCATTCCCCCACACCCAGAAATAAGACACATGACGATTAATTCAACAACTGTTGGTACAGACCATGTATTATGTGTTTGTAGTCCATATTAAAGTAATTTGCTGGAGTCCGTAATAGCCATAATCAATAATGTCACCTTGAAGCTCACACCTCTTAATATGTGCTTCTCCCCAAAGGATTTGTATACATCTCTACATTCAATAAGGACATCTGACTCATCTTCTTCGTCCTTCTTGATACTTGAGTTTGCTATGTTATGGGGACCCTGCAGTAAACAAAGAAGCAAACAAATTCCATTATAGAAAGACAACAAAAAGTATAATCCTTTGACACTATAGCTAAGAAATGGAAGCCAACTAATCATATTAAGTTTCAGAGTTAAGGAACTGGAGATACGCGGCTTCAGTATTCATTTCATGTCCATAGCATACTAGGGTATTAGGTATACTGCAAAACCAAGAG
>BKCP01000558.1:593833-623584 GCA_008636005.1 Striga asiatica | reverse complement strand
CTTCTTACACTTAAGATCCACACTGTGTCTCTTTCTGGGTTAGCTCCAGCCTCCTCTGTCTCTGTCTGCAGATTTAAGGGCTGTGATGGGTTTTTTCCTTTTTCTTTTTTCCTTTTTTTTTCGTTTTCTTGTTAATTTTGGTGATTAGTGGGGGGTTTGATTGAGGTTAAGGGGCTTTGCTTGGTAAAGAGAGGTGTTTGTCTGTGTTAAGAAAGGTGGGAACTTTTACTTGAAAAGAAAAGGCAAAGTATTTAAAGGGAAAGGGGGGAGAAGTTTAAGGTGGAATTATTGAATTGCAAGTGAAAAAAAATCTTGTATGGATATGTATTTGTGTGCCTTGTAAAGTAAAACAATGGTGATTATATATATATGGCACCTTGAAAGATCATATTTAATTTTTTAGCTGTCTGTCACTTTGTCCTAATAAAAAAATTATGCACTAATGAGACTTGGATTTTACCATTTTGACAATTTTTTGTTTATGTTTTTTTTTTCTTCTTCTAAGTGGAGTCAAAATACGAAATAGTTGTTTCAGCTTCACTCATAAGAGTTGTTCATATTCCATTCTTATTTTTCACAAAACGAATGACATCTTCTTTTGAAAACCGTAGCTATCCTTAACATGATGTTTGGATTATCATTGTTATTCGTGAAACAAGTATGAAACGTATGGTTGCGTATTTGTCCATCGGCCAAATTAGATATCTTGTTATTGGAATAAGTGAGTCTAGTATTTGTTTACGGGTTAGATTATTGAAAGTACAACAAATATCTAATATCGTTTTCATTATGATACAACCAAAATTAATAAAATTAGATCTTGCCTATACATGATTTTGTAAGCTACCTGGTAAACTGACAGATTAACTCTAATTGATTAGAGTAAAACCGTTTTTCTAACTATATGATTTTAATGTAATATACCATAGTTCTTTGAATGAGTCAACAATTACTATTGAGTCAAACATACTATGTATTCAAATTCAATGATTAAGAACCCAAACTGAATTAAAATCTCCTAAAAGGGATATGAAACAAACCATTATAAATGATTAAGTAAACATTCCCAAAATTCAAATGTTTTTGGTATTGAAAAAAATGCATGTATTCACTATTCAACAATGCATGAAGACCGAGGAGTTACTTTTGTAAAATTCGAGAAGCATTATTAAGAAAAATTTATATATATATATATATATATATGAAGAGGAGCAATAAAGCATTAAATTATATTATCATGCATTAAATTTTATTATCTCTCTAAAATTTTCAACATTCAATTTCATTTTTAATGTACAAAATAACTTGCTTAAATACCATAAATTATGAGCATAAAGCAATCAAGGGAGTTACAAAATTGTACTCGAATTTTAAGTTACACTCACTAATGAAAATGATTGTAACGGCTCTTTCATAGCAATTACTTGATCAAAATCAATTTTGAGAATTATTTTCTTAATTTGTATTTTTTTATGAATTAAATTATAATTTATTTTTGTTTTTATTTATATTATTATCTTTTTAAAATATTTTTCTCTGTGCAAATGTACAGTTGATTACTAGTGAAATTAAAAAACAAAGAAAATGAAATAAATGTGTTTAGAAGTTGAGCCCACCGACTAATGAAAGCCAATTGAATTTTGACCGTCGGCGGTGGGCTGAAGGTACGGCCCCTTCTGCCTATTTTTCAATGTAGGGTTGGGGGAGCAGTAAATTAATTGGGCCATATTTTAATTTATTGTATTGTTCTCTCAATTTAATTTTAAATATTAAACTATGTACTACTACATTCGACATAATGTACTTTTAATGGTTTTAGGAACTAGGATCCTAGTGAAAGTCATTTAAACGAATTTCAAGACAAATTTGAGAATATTAGGAATTTTTATTTAAGAATTTGAGTGATATTTTGCTTTTATTTAAATTCGAGTAATATATAATTTGTATTTTGTGTGACATTTTACATAAGTATTTCAGTAAGTTTTAAAAAGTACATACGAGACCAAGTAATGAATAAATTGATCGGTCACATAAGGTTTAAAACCTTTTAAAATTTCAAATGGATACGTCAAGCTATTTTTTAAAAAAATATAAGTTAAAATACAATATTATATATTTCCTAAAATATCAAAAAGTTGTTAATAGTTCAAAATAATCTAATCACGTTTGTTCTTTTCATTTGTATCATTAAATTAAGGTACCCTTTTTCTGTTCATAAATCACAAAATTCATACAGTATTGCAATATATAATGTTTGTTAGGTCTTCAGAGAGGAATTCAACGTCAACTTGACCAATAATGCTATTTGAACTAATTGAATCTTATAAAGATAGCTAATCGCATGAGCTTACAAAAATGTGTGGTGCCTTTAAAAAAAAGAAACTTTTCCCAAATAATCAAATTAGTGCTAATTTAGCTTTACACAATCACAAATCAAAAAAGGTTTTGACTTTTGACCAAGAAGTAGTTTAATTTTTATTTTAAAAATTATAAGCGTGTCGGCGTGTGTATGCCTAATTTTTATTGTGACTGTGTTAAGTTTAATTCATTGAATTTTTCATCAGCATCTGCCTAATTATTCACTCAAACTTATCAATCCAAACTTGGTTAAAAAATATATAACAACAAATAATGTCAACATTAAACTTAGCAATCCACAATTGTTGCATGTGCCTATAACAAATTTAATGTGGTATTTTACCTGTAAATAAGCATATAAAATTTTTAAAATTGTTTATATTAAAATATGTAATGGATTGACCGTCTAACAGTTATGACACAGATTAAAATGGTTTTAATCTTAATCAAACATATTTTTTTTTTTTTATATATATTTTTCAGTGAGGGCCGTGAGGCCAAACAACAAAACACTGTCTAGGCAATAGGCATTAATCAAAATGTCGGTAGCTGCCCACACAACAGAAGATTGTGAAGTATTGCAAGTTTTGATTTGAACAATTTTTAATTATTTTTTCATTACATTAAAAAACGTTTCAAAAAAAAATCATTTAGAAAAAACCCCACCATCAATTGGACATTATATGGGCTATGACACTACAAAACAATAAGTTAATATAGCCATCCATATCAATTAATACGAGCCAAACAACATACATCTGTACAACTTTAAAGTCTTTTTATTACATATAATTAATTAATTTTCCTTTTCATACTTCCGTATTCATTCTTTCAACCACAACTAGAATTTGGGATGTTGCCTTCGACTTATTACACGTGTTTGTTGAGGGGTGCATTGTTTTTGCCCTAAATTCAAATTTATGATCTATATTGTGAAAATTTTAATGATCCCTTGATATTTTAGTTTCATATGTATGCTTGCCTAACTTTTTAGAATGAAACTTAATAGAGAAGTAAATGTCCAATGGCATTTGAAAAGCTTCATATCCAGGATTTATAGAATTGTGCGCCCATTTTTTTAGTAAGGTTAGTGTTAAACATATTTAATTGTTATATAATTATAATTTTTTAGTAAAAATATTTCTAAAGTGTTATCTTGTAATTTACTTAATTACCAAAATTACTTTGCTATGCAAATTCATGTGACTCTTGATTTTTGATAATATGTTAATTTATGGTGTTTCTGAGTAGTCAATGTAGTTATGGATTTCAACCATATCTTAGGACTCTTAAAAATATAATTCGACAAGTTAAATTATAAATATATTTAAAAATTAATAATTTGTTATATCACCTTTTTTACAAGTTTCAATTTGATATCCATATTACATATATGAAATAAGTAAATAATTTTATTTGTCTTTGTTATGAAATTAAATATACTAGTAAAATCATATATCAATTAGAAAAATTATCTTTAAATTAACTACACATCAATTAGAAAAATTATTATTATATAAGCTTGTACAAGCGAAAAAATATAATTACAAATATAAACAATAAGCCATTTTTTTTTTCAAAAAAAATTGAATTTTAAATAAAAAAACTTATTTCTTACATTTATTTTAATAATTTTTGTATAAAAAATTTAATCGACACAACTGCACAAGTATAATTACATATATTTTACTAGTTAATAATTAAGGTGGACTATAACTATTTGTCACCAAGGAAAAGAAACATGGATTAGGAAAGGTAAAATATGACATTGTGAGATAAATAAGCAAACATTTTTCTACACACGTAACTATGATATGAATTATGAAACATTATTTCTAGAAACGTAACACTGTTTTTCAACTTAACTCAAACTCGTTAAGACTACAAAATTTTATATTTTTATGTGGTTTTTTCTAGTTTGATTCATCAAGGTTGAAGATCAACTTGTTAATATTGATAGACAGCCAGACAGGTCAAATTTGAGGTCTTTTACTTATTGCTCATTTAGTTAACAAAACGAGCTCGGCTTAACTGGATAAAGGCTCGATTGTAAGGTATGCTTGGATATAAAAAGTTTTGGTTTTGTTTGGATTTTTTTTTGTTTAGTTTGGTTAATTTTGAAAAAGATGATATGGTTAGTTGTTAGTAGGTATATTAAAATAATATTTAAAATAAAATAATTAAAGTTGATTTGATGTAAAAGTATGAGAGAAATGATTTAAAGTGATGGTTAGTTAAAATTATGTGAGTGGGTGAATAGTGAATTAAAGTTGATGTGGTGTATAAAAATGATTGATTGATATTATTTAATTATATTGATAATATTGATGATAGTGAAATTGAGTTAAAAATGTTTAGATTGTTTTGATAATTTTTGTATCCACGCATCCTCAGTTAATATTGATGTGGGCCTCACTGTTAAATGGGTCTCACTCTTAATCGTCCTAGCCTGTAAAACTGACAAGACATACAATTGGGTTTTGACTCTGAAGTCAGTCGATATGGTTTTATTTGTTAAACAGGCCCATTATCATGGGCCTAGTATGTAGATTTTGGAAGCGGTACGAATTAAGCTAAATTATTGATTATTTTAATTAATTTTGGGCACCTCTTTTCTTTGCATGTATTTATTTGATAAGATAAAGTATTATTTTCATTGAGATTTTAGGCAACAATAAAAGTTGTTCATGCTAAAGTATTTTTTCTTATTAAGAGTTTCTATAATATATTAATATGACACTTAAAAGAAATACAATAATATATTAAAATTAGTATTTGAAACTCAATAGTTTGGTGGGTAATTGATTTTTTCCCTTTATAAATAAGTACAATTTCAATTTTTATTGCTGTAAGATTACTGTAATTTTATGTTATAATTAATTATCCGGATCAGACACAATAAATTTCCTTGATGGAAAAATCAATTTTGGCACAGAAAAAAATTATATGTACACAAATTGGAGCTATTTTCACCACAATAAGTTGATTATTTATATCTTAGAATTTAGTATTATATAATTACTTTTTAATAATCACACACACACATATATATATATATATATAATTGCTGGCAAGTTTCAATAAATTTTATTCAACCACAATTAATAATAATATGAGTTTATTTAATTAAAATAGGTATTCAATTAATAAAAATAGGTTCAACATTTAATAAACATCTTTATGACTACTATTCAAATAACAGTTACACAAGTAAAACCTTATTATTATTAATTTTTTATTCTGTAACAACTTTACAAGATTTTCAATTTTTTGAATATATAATATTATTTATTTTTTTTACTAATATTCCTATTTTGTATTATAATTATACAATAAAAATAATTTATATTTATATGGAAGTTAAATAATTTATATTATATTATACATTTACAGATAGTCAAAAATTTAAAATGTAATACAAACTTTATCTAATTTAAATTTTTAAATATCATATGCATACATATAATGATAAAATTTTGTTTCCCTCTATGTATGTGCACAAGATCAAATAGTAGTTTATTAAGTATTATTAGGTATATATATATATATATAATAATTATGCAATGAAATTCAAAATTTTCCATTTATTAAAAGTCGCGCTTTTATAACTGCTGTCCCAAAACCTCCCTTCATAAACCCTAAACCTCAAAACATCAGTCATTTTTCTCCACCACCACCGGCCGTCGTATCAAAGCCGGCATGGACGACGAAGCCCCCGGAGCTGCCCATACATTCGTGGCGGACGCCGACATATGCCAGCAGCTGTTAACTCGCTACGCCCGCTCCTCAGCCGTGCAGCACCGCCACCTATGTGCCACCGCCGCCGCCACCCGTTCCATCATCCAGTCCTCATCGCTTCCCCTAACCCCACTTTCGTACTTCGCCGCCACGATCACATCCCTTTCCGATTCCAAAGCTCTGGATTCCAATGCCCTTGGCGCCCTCACCTCTTTCCTTTCCATCGTGCTCCCGTTGGTGGGCCGAGGCGAAATTAAGCCGGAGAAAGCTGGGGAGGCGGTCGGTGTATTGGTGGCGACGGTTGAAAAGGGTGGGGATAAGCTGGGTACGTCGGGTGCTAGGGCTGTGGTGAAATGCGTCGGCGTTTTGGTGGCGGAATTTTGTGATTTGGAGGAGTGGGACTCAGTTTCTCCAGGATTCGAGTGGCTTGTGAAATTCTCCATTGATAAGCGTCCTAAGGTTTGTGTGTGCGTTTTAACTTTTTGGAAAGATGCATGGTACTCGTTAACTCTGTAATGCAATAAGAACATGCAGTAATTGCGTGTAATGAATTTGAATGGTAAGTTAAGTATGGTACAATGTACAAGGTTATTCCCTAATTATAGAGTAGCAATGGGATCATATTTTGGTGTCCCAAATTAAGTGTGATTGATTTTCTGGTGCTGCTCATGTTACAAAGATTAATAAGAACAGATATGTGGTCAAGTGTCTGAAGGATTGCCTATCCATGTTTCAGGTGAGGAAATGTGCACTAGACTGTCTCTTGACAGTCTTCAAGTCTTTTGAGTCTTCTGCTATCTCCAAGAGGTCGTGTAAATCAATATACAAGTTGCTCAAAAAGCACATACCATTGACTAATGACATGCACACATCAGAAGGTGTTGGTAGAGGCAACTCTAAAGCAACATCAAAGCCCGAACACCAAGAATTCCTTCATTTGCTAAATTTGATTAAGCACATTGCTCCATATTTCTCTCCCAAGCTTAGTAAGAAAATGCTTTCACAGCTGTTGAAGATATTGAGTCCGAAGTTCTCAGTTGTTACCAGGCACCTGCTGGATGTTGTTTCAGCTATACTTGCAACTTCAGGAGCTAAAGTTACTAGTTCTAATGCCGAAGAGATTTTGAGGCCATTGGTTTCCTACATATCTATGGCAGAGAAGAATCCAGTTGACAGTGTATTGTTTGCTGCAAATTTAGTCAAAACTGCCCTCCAGAAACTTCATGATGGCGGTATCAATGAGTGGGCAACCTATATTCCTTTACTATCTGAATCCTTAGCCGGTGCGTTTGTATAGTTTAAGTTTTCATATTTTATGTCTGTGATGGCTAAACTTGTTCCCTACCAATGTAATTACATTGCTTGTATAGTTTATATGGAGTTCACTGCACATTTATTTTAATGGTATCTATAATTTCCTTTGCTTGTCGAGAGAAATCAATTTATAAAAGCTGGTGTGACAACATTTTATCAGAAGCCTCTTGAAGTTCCCTTACAAAAATGCATTCCCCTTTAGCTAATTCCATCAAGCTGGAATGAAGGTTGAAGAAGATAAATGTATAACTACAGATTGTTATTGAAAAAAATAGTCCCAACTTTTCTCCTCCTCAAACTGGAAATGATGTTAAATTCTATATTACACAATTGTAATTGAGTGGTTCGTATTTTTTTCCTTTACTTTATAATGCTCTAAAGTGTTCTGAATTTATGAGCTCCCCATTTTTGCATATTTAATACTTCTCCTCAAACTGGAAATGAGGTTAAATTCTATATTACACAATTGTAATTGAGCGGTTCGTATTTTTTTCCTTTACTTCATAATGCTCTAAAGTGTTCTGAATTTATGAGCTCCCCATTTTTACATATCTGAATAGTCTGATACACTCTGTGTGTGTGACGTGTGTTCATTCCTTTATAAGGACATTTTGCAAACTAACTCTATATGTCTCAGGTTTTCTATCTCCGGAGGATGATGCAGCTATACAGACATCCATCATACTTAGAGAGCTAATAGACCGACATATTGATGGAAAAAGCTTCTTAACCACTGAAAGTGAAGAAAAAGGGGATAGGATAAGTGATGATTCAGAGCACAAAGCAATACAGACTATATGTGCGGCGTTCTTCAATGTGCTGAATTCTTCGCCTCAAATTCCAAGTGAACACTTTTTTTCAGTTGTAGCTTGTCTGTTTCTCAAGCTTGGTAAGTGGACATTAAGGATTCATTGAGATATGACAGTACAAGAATATTTTCACCTCCATTTCTTCCATTATTTTTCTATGTTTTTTTGTTTTTCTGATAATGACTAGGTCAATACTGGTTATATGCTAGGAACTTGTATATCCGGCCCTTGATTGAGCTCTAGAGAATATTTGTATCTCAAATACAAATTTTCTGTTTTGTCTTGCATTATTTCGTGATAATTTGCTGACTGATACAGCTAATCGATTCCCTAGCTTCCATAAAATTCCACAGCATTAAACCAGGAATAAATTCTCATAGTCTCAAAAGTAATGTATGTAATAATTGTATTATTGGAGCTATCTTGGCTTTATTGCCTTAGCAATAATTGCCTTCAGTGAATCAATTATTAGTTCCTTATTGGACCCAAGTTCTCCAAACTTTTGACCTTTATGTAGGTTCTTCTCTGCCCCTCTGGTGATGGATCCTGTCTACTTTTTTAATGCTATTTTCAAATCTTCTTTTCCCTTTTGTTTTCTAGGTATGATGTCAGACGTTTTTATGAAGCATATACTTCTTAAACTTGGTGATTTGGTGAATGCTGCCCCTGCCGGTTCCGGAGAAATTAGACATGTGAGTGCTTGTTGAACTCTATCTCTTCTGCTAAAGTCCTTATCTACTTGGGGTTCTGATATTATGCAGAAACCGCTTCTTTGTTTGTTTTGCTTGTTAGATTATATGCAAATGTTACTATGAAGTTGCCCTTCTGATTTTTGTTGTTGATATTCAAGGTTGCCAATCTTGTCAGTTCTGTAAGTCTGGGAAATGGAACTTGAATCTGACATCCTGTTTCGTGTGACGTTAGACTTTTAATCATGTCATTTCATTATGGCTTGCTTGATTTGAAACGAATGGCATCACATTTGAATATCACTATCTAAATGCATTAGTTTGTTTCCATTATGATGTTTTGCTTCACTTAGAGAGTAAACATGCACAAAAAGAATTGGATTTCTTGCTTTTATTTGAGTGTGCAGCATACATATTGCACTTTAGTTTATGGAGACAATATCAGCGTTTGCCTGTATTCTCCTTAAAACATTAGCTAACATCTTTGCAATTTTTATTGGCAATATTTTCATTAGGTTTTGTAGTTGTAATTTGGGTATCATTTTTCATCTGCTCATTTCTGTGTAGCATATGTGATTTTGATTATTTTTGCAGCTCAAAGAGTGCATTGGGTCTGCTGTTGCTGCCATGGGACCAGAGAAAATACTTGCACTGATTCCAATTACCGTCACTTCCAAAGATTTTTCCTGCTCAAATATTTGGTTAATACCAATTTTAAAGAAAAATATTTTTGGATCATCGCTTAGGTTCTTTATGAAGCATATTGTACCTCTTGCTAAATCTTTTGAGAAAGGATCTCGCAAAGGTATTTGCCAATGGCTATTAAAAGTTTTCCCAGTAAAATTGTGGTTGATTGTGTGTATATTTCTTGGTATTTTGATGCTTAACCACATCAAATTGCACATTCCAATTCTGATGTCAAGGGAAAAATTGCTCTCTTAAAAAAAGAAAAAAAGGAGTAATGACAGATGATCTCCAAATTAAAACATTATTCAGTAACTTTGAATGTCTAGAAATATCTAACACATTTCTAATTGTAGACATAAATATTATAAAATCATAAATATTTCAATGCGCTCTCCTATAACCCTGGGAAGTCCATCCCCCTTTGGTATAATGGATTTTATTTGACCTTTATTTACTATATTCTTAGAATTTATAATTATGCTTCTTTTGCGACTCTGTATACATCTCTATCAACTTCATTTTTGGAAAATGTGCAGTGATATCTCTGTTTAGTGTTTGTGCCACTAGCAAATTTTAATGACTGCTTTGTCGATATAGTTTCACTGATATGCTGAGAACCTTGTGTAACTGGAAATTTTTCCTACTCCTGGAATTTAAATTTTGTGCTCCTTTCCAGTTAAAAAGTCAGTAATTCGCGAAGATCTGCAGGCTTATGCCCATAGCTGTTGGGGATTGTTGCCTGCCTTTTGTCGCCAACCAAGTGATACTCATCAGAGTTTTGGAGATCTAGTCAAACTCTTAATTCCTTTTTTAAAAAAGGACTCTTTCAAACTTGCGAGTATTGCAATTAGTTTGCAGGTAGGGTTCTATAACACATTCAGTTTCTCTCCACTCTCTTTGCTTTGTATAAGCTTTTGTGTTCTCTTCAGTTGACATCTCTTTTTGGCTATTGTAGTAACCTTATATTGTTTTGTTGGTTTGTGTTTTCTCGTTCAGGAGCTTGTAAATGGAAATAAAAGTGCGCTTGCCTCTGCTGAGGGGTGTGTGCAGTTGACCAAAGTTCAAAGGGCAGGGGACCTTGATGAGTCTGCAACAGGTCCATGGATAACACATGTTTATAGTAGGAAAATAGCAAAGAAAAATATTAAGGCTTTGGCTGCATGCGCCAAAGATTTGCTTCGGGCCTTAATTGAGGCCTTATTTGAGACTGAGACACCTCCAGAGACACGGGATCTTCTGAAGGTTGCCATTATTTTTGTCATTTTTAAGTAAAAAGGTTTTTCTCGTCATTCCCTATAAATATTTTTCTAGATTTATGTATTGCTAGGAAAGAAGTTATCAACTAAGTTGATATGCCACATTTTTACAATTCTGTCATTGTACAGTTTAATACCTTGTTTCCTGGTGTCATCCATTATGGTTATTAACCTTGTGATTTATTGATTTTTAATCCCTTACTAGTGGCATCTGAATAGTATCTATTTCCCCTTTTTGAACATGTAGGGTGCTATTGGATGCTTGCTTTCTGTATGTGATGCTTCACTTGCAAAAGATTTATTTATTGCTTCACTCGAGAAGCTTCAGCTCCAAGATAACTTTGGTGGACTTGGAAAGATAGAGTCTGATACTGATGGTTCAATTAAAGAAAATGAGAACGGTGAAATAGATGCCAAGAAATGGTACAAATAAATTCTTTTTCAATGTGTTACATGCCGTTCGACATTATCATTTTCACTGTACTGCTATTTGCTTGTTATTTCGAGAATTCATATATACCTGTATGCAATATTTTGCTCTAATTTACATTGATGTTGTCATTATTTATCTGTGTAGGTATCTAATATTGGACCTTGCGTCTTGCATGACTGAAGGGTCAGATGAAGATCTAACTAATCTGCTATTTTCTCTTATTAAGCATACTTTGCAGGTTTGCTCGTACCCTTAATTTGAATATCTGATGATATTATTAATTATGCTCTCGTGACAGTCTGTATTTTGGATACCAGGCGAGTGAAGAGGTCGGCCAGATGAAAGCCTATCAAACTCTCAGCAGAATTCTTGAGGTCTCTCTATCTCTCTCTTGTCTTTTATTTATCGTGATATGCTTTTCCTTTAGTATATACGGTAGAAGTAATAAATTTATCCACTCTTTCTTCAGAAACATTCTTGGTTCTGTGCTTCTCAATTTGATGCGGTGATGGATGTGTTGACTGGGATGAAGTCTTCAGATAATTTTGCATTGGTTGAGAGCCGTTTTGCCTGTTTGCAGACCTTGTTAATTCATGGGTTAATGGTAGGCACTTCTTTGATTCTTGGCTGATGGATCTGATAATTAAATTACACAATAGATTCCTTGCATACTTAAGTTCATCTGTTTCTGCAGCATTTTTCCCTAATATTCATTATTTGAATCTAAAACTTTCTTACTTGCAGAGAGACTTGGATGAGGAGAATACTAAGGCTTTCCTTATTCTGAATGAGATTATTGTCAAGTTAAAAGATGTAAGAACTACTAACTTGAATTGATCTTCTTTAAGATGCTAGTACCTTAAAAATGACCCCCAGCTTTTGTGCAGTTGCTTTCATTATTGCTCTCTCTCTCTCTCTATATATATATCCTTTTTTTTTTTTTGNTTGCTATATATTTTGTATATATTTAGTAAAAATAGACAATCCGAATATAATACAATTTATAGCTGCTTATATAGTGATTGTCTTGAAGTTGAAATATATTAAAACATTATTTGTTTTGAAGGATCTGTTAAACATTTATTATTTGTCCTTTGTTAATGCCAACTTCTTGTGTTTAATACCTGAATCATTTCAAGTTCAGTCCAAAGAAGAAGGCAGGAAAGTAGCTTACGATGCTTTACGTGGGTTGAGTTCCAAGTTGCGCAGCTCATCTGATGCTTCTTCTAAGGGTCCTTACCACAAACTTCTCACCATGGTAAGTGCAGGCTTGCAGCTGATCCCATCCCAACCTCATAGATTCATATGCTTACCTGTTATAAAACCCAATTAGTGATTACGTAAATATTTGGATGCATTAATTATTTGATAAATTCTTACTTTATAATTTCTGGTGTTTGCCCATGATGTATGCAAATATGCCTGCTGGTGTAGAGTTTAGGGTGCTCCTTATTAGAGAAACTTTATTAAGTGTTTACATGCATACCCACATCAAATTGATTTTTTTGGGGCATTTGCCCAGATTACAGGTTATCTTTCTGGTTCCTCTCCTCAAATAAAGAGTGGAGTGGTGTCGGCCCTCTCGGTTTTAGTTTACAATGATCCCGATATCTGCATTACAATGCCTGAAGTTGTACCATCTGTTATGGGGTTGTTACACAGCAAGGCAGTTGAGCTGATAAAAGTAAAGTTTCATTGCATCCAGATTTTGGCACAAATATTTTTTTTTTTACATTTATTTATATATATATAAATATAAATGTAAGTGTATTGGCTAATGAGGTCGTGATAAATGTTGGACAGGCTGCATTAGGTTTCGTGAAGGTATTGGTTTCATGTGTTGAAGCAAATAATTTGCAGCCTCTACTATCGGACATTGTGGATGGAATTATTCGTTGGTCATCTGTCTCTCGTCACCATTTCAAATCAAAGGTGTGTGATCTCCAGTGTTTTCGTCCTTACTTCATGAATGATTAATGTTTTGAAATAACAAAAAAAAAAAAAAACCTCTTCACCTAAAATACGCTTTGAATTTATTTCTTCGTTAATTGTACTGAGGTGCTTGTTTTTATCAGGTCAGTGTAATACTGGAGATCTTGATGAGGAAGTGTGGTCCTGCGAAAGTGAAGGCACTTGTGCCTGAAAAGTACAGCGATTTTGTGCAGGGTGTTTATGTGGTACTCAGTCATTTTATACACAAATGTCATACTTTATAATACATGGGTACCTTTTTGGAATTACTCTTAAATCCTGTATCATTGGGTATTGGATTTATAAACATTATCAGAACAGTAGATAATTTGAATGTCTCAATACCACATATAAACAACCATAACTTGAATTATCAGAAGTAAACCTTGCAGATTAAGTTCTTAATGACAATTACTGCATCGACATATTGCTGCAGAATCGTCATGGGAAGGTTGCGAGTTCAAAGGATGCCGGACACAAAGACTCCAAACCAGAGCTTTCTGATTCGTCTTCCAAGAGGTTAGCTTCTTTGTCCTAATTAGTTTTCCACTTTACAAACTAACCCTTAAAATGTTACACAACAATTTCGTAAGGGTTATGCTAAAAACCTCACGGTTTGTCAGAAACTTTTTCTTTAGAGTTGATATTTTCTGATATATTGCAATAAACGGCTATATTCCAGGCAGCAGAAGAGAAAACGAGGCGAATCGGCTGGTGAGGGAAGACCCTGGAAAAGGAATCGGGATGAGAATGAAAAGGGTGGCAAGTCCATTGCAAGAGGCGAGCCTTCTAATAAAGGCAACCGACAAAAGGGCAAATTAGATAACTTTCGAGGCAAGAAGCACAAAGATAGGACACCAGTTAATAAGAATGGTGAAAAAAGCGTGCCGAGACCAGCCGGAGGTTCCAAATTTGCCAAGAAGAGAAATGTAGGAAGAAAGGATAGAAAACCGGCTGCTCGTAGGTCATGAAAGAGCTATAATTTTTGTTACCTAGTCACTGTTATTAGTTTTATTGTATTATCATTTTTTTTGTGTTTGTTTGTTTGTTTGTTTTGGATCTCCTTGGGATTATTGGGTTCGGGCTGTGTACTCTGGTGCTGAGAAAATGATGTTTTACTTGAAGTACAATGTAGAGTTTTTTGTTCAATGAAGATGCAAGAGTTTTCTTCTGATATGCACAAAATAGATGGATGAATAACGGAAGAACTGGCAAAGCAGAATAGTTATGCTGAATTATGCACCTGGTTCCTGGTTCAATTGTACTTCATTAAAGGCTATAGTTTGGTAGGTCTAATGGTTAAACATTTGGTAGGTTTATTAGTTAGATAAACATATATAAATTTTTTTAACATACGTAAATACTTTTAAATTGAAATGTCACTCGAGTCCTCTCTCTTTTCCTATTCTTTTTGTTAGCAACTTTTTTTTTTAACTTATAACGAAAGGACATTTTCTTTGATTTTTTCAATAAAGCAGATTTCTTTTATAATAAAAAAAATCACTAAACCTATCGAATAAATATTAAAAATGGTAAAATTGAACTGATAAATAGTGAAATTTATTTTATTAAAAAATGTACAATAGAAAATAAATGAATAGTAGAATTTTGCGAGAAATTCATATCAAATCACGTACTCTGAAATACGCTTTTTATTCAATGAAAGGAAATCGTTTAAGCGACTTACGATTCCAATAGGATAAAGCTTTCTTGTTTACGGCCACGGGAGCCGAATGCAAGTGGATTTATCCTCTCACCCATGGCCGCTGTCAACCACCTGTCCCCATATTTCACCGGCCACCGGGAGCCGCAGCGCGCTCCCGCCAAAACCCTCACCCGCTTTAAGGTCTACTGCTCGAAGCCCACAAATCCAGACCCGTTTGCGGAGAACAAGAAGGCCCAGGTAGACTACGACGCCGGGACCCACAAGCTATCGACGAAGATCTCTGGCATCCGAAAGTCGGACCTCCCAAAACGTCAGCGTTTGAGGGTGGACGGAGACCGGTTTCAGAAGGACTGGAGCATATCCGAGGTGGTAGATAGGATAACTGAGCTCGACCACTGGGAAGACGTTGACGGCGTTCTCAACCGGTGGGCCGGCCGGTTTGCGCGCAAGAATTTCCCGGTTTTGATCAGGGTAATTAAATTCTTGTTCTTACTCTCTTCACGATGAGAAATTTGAAAATTTTGATGAACATAACAGCACAAAGTTCGAGAATTTACAGTTCATATGATTTTTTAGGACAATCTTGTTAGGACGTTTATTCTGGCTGAAGGAGCAATTTTGTGTAGGTCTTTTCTGTCGAAGAAAACTAGAAAGAGTAAAGGAACAACCTTTATTGCTTTTATGCACAATTTCTTGCTTAGTTTGTGTAGACAGTAGAAGAACTAGCTTGAAGCTGTTCAAAACAACTTGTGATTTTAAGTCGATGCCTATGATGGTTAAGTTAATGCATGACTGCCCCAGCTTTTGTTGTTTTCACAATTGGTATAGTCTAAGGGACTCTTCTAGTTTCACTTTGATTCTGTTAATTTTCCGAAAAAAAAGGCTGTTAAACTACGCCTCCTTTTCGTTGCAGGAAATAACCAATCGAGGTTTCATAGAGCATAGTACCCGAGTTTTCAATTGGATGAAGAATCAGAAAAATTATTGTGCAAGAAATGACATTTACAATATGATGATCAGATTGTATGCTAGGCATAACCGCATTGACCAGGCTCGTGGTCTATTTTTTGAGATGCAAAAATGGAGGTATGCTGCTTCTCTCCATTTTATTTATTGTGGTAAGGCTTCACAATTGAACTAGATTTTGTTCCACCCTTCTGGATTACCGAGCAAATTATGTTCATCAAATGAGTGAAAGAAAAAATAGTTGGGGGGCCTGTTTAAGGCGCTGCTTCTTCTAGATACTGGAGATTCAAATTCCAATTGCTCAACTAAAGTATTACACTAAATATTTACTTCATGATTGCCCTGCATATGAAGTTTAGGAGGCTTTCTTAGCACTTTGTAGTTTATTTTTTCCTTATTTACTCATTTTATGGTATTGATAACAAATATTATGTTGTTATTTTTTCTCTCTTCATTGTGCTGTTTGTTATATTTTGTAGGTGCAAGCCTGATGTTGAAACCTATAATGCTCTAATCCATGCGCACGGGAGAGCTGGACAATGGCGATGGGGAGTGAATATCATGGAAGACATGCTTCGTGCAGCTGTGTGTATTTTATAATTTTCCTTCCTAATCAATCTTTACGGTTAGGATGTGACTCGTGAGCTTCCTTCTTCATTTTCATTATTTTATCTGTCAAATTTATCAATTGGAGCTCCTGGTGTTAAATCCATGTCAAAAGGAAACACTGTACACTTTTTTGAATTTTTCATCCATTTTTAATCTTCTCTCGTATTGTTTCGAAATCTGCAGGTACCTCCAAGTAGAACAACATATAACAATTTGATCAACGCATGCGGATCGAGCGGCAATTGGAAAGAGGCCTTGAGAGTTGTTAAAAAGATGACCGATAATGGAATCGGGCCCGATCTCGTCACTCACAACATAATCCTATCAGCATACAAAACCGGATCACAGTACTCGAAAGCAATCGCGTATTTCGATCTCATGAAGAGCACAAATAATGTCCATCCAGACACCACGACTCTCAATATCGTGATACATTGCCTAGTTAAGCTCGGCAAATTCGAGGAAGCCATTCAAATTTTTAACTCAATGAGAGAGAAAAGTTCCGAATCATCTCGTCCGGATATCGTTACTTACACGAGCATCATGCATATGTACTCTATTTGCGGACAAGCCGAAAATTGCCGTGCGGTTTTCAGCACAATGCTTGCCGAGGGTCTTAAACCGAACATCGTCTCGTACAACACTTTGCTCGGTTCATATGCTTCACTCGGTCAGAGTGAACAAGCAATGTCGATTTTTATCGAGATGAAAGAGCGTGGTGGGGTCCACCCGGACGTCGTGACTTACACTTCTTTGCTAAACGCGTTCGGAAGATCACAACAGCCCGAAAAAGCCCGGGAAATATTCGACATGATGAGAAAGAACAATTGCAAGCCGAATTTGGTTACTTACAATGCTCTTATCGACGCATATGGATCGAACGGCTTTCTAGCTCAAGCTGTTGAGCTTCTGCGTGAAATGGATGAAGTTGGGATAGAGCCAAATGTTGTCTCGATCAGTACTTTACTGGCCGCGTGTGGACGGTGTTGTGAAAAGGTGAAGATTGATTCAGTACTTAAAGCTGCTAACTTGCGAGGGATAAGATTGAACACGATTGCTTACAATTCTGCTATTGGGAGTTATATGAATGTCGGGGAATATTGTAAAGCTGTAGATATTTACAGGAAGATGAGGGAAAAGATGATTAAGCCCGATTCTGTGACTTTTAATGTTTTGATTAGCGGATGTTGCAAGATGTCAAGGTTTAGTGAAGCACTCGATTTTTTGGCTGAGATGAGGGATATGAAGATTCCTTTGTCGACTGAGGTTTATTCATCTGCAATTTGTGCTTATAGCCAACAGGCAAGTTTCAAATTTATTCACGATTCGTGAGTCATTTTAATTTTAATATTTATATATATATATATATATATATATATATATATACATATATATTGTTTTTATCTTCCAGGGTCAGCTTGCTGAAGCTGAATCTTTGTTCAGCACGATGAAAATGGATGGTTTGCATCCAGATGTTATCGCATATACAGCAATGCTGCATGCTTATAGTTCTGCAGGTGAGTGAGTTCATTTTAGTTTGTCAAATTGTGAAACTTTTACAGTTCAATAAAAAGTACCGAACCAGACTTTGGTCGATTATTACATTTTGAGTGCAGAGCAATGGGAGAAAGCTTTTGGAGTTTTTCAAGAGATGGAGCTAAACAGTGTCCAGCCAGATTCAGTTGCTTGTTCAGCTCTTATGAGAGCTTTCAATCGAGGATCTCAACCGGGCAAAGTCATCCTTATTGCCGAGTTTATGAGAGAGAAAAAGCTCCCGTTCGATGATGCTGTGTTCTTTGAAATTGTTTCTGCATGCAGCATGTAAGTCTTTTACTCGTTTAAAATGTTCTGTTAAATGAAAAAATAAACTAGAATTAATCGCAAATTGCAAATTGCACGCTATAGCAAATTCAAAATGTAACTAGACTTTGTTCTTTGAGGAAGTTTGCGGGATTGGAAGACTTTGACTGAAGTTATTCAGACGATGGAGACTTCTCTTCCTCGTATATCAGTTGGAACTTTGAACCATCTTATCCATTGTTTCGGTAAAGTAGGCAAAATCGACACCATGATGAAGGTATTATCATAATTGCAGTTTATCTGTTTTTTCACAAAGAAAATTGCATTAAATACTGATTATCGGGCTTTCTGTAGTTGTTTCTGAAAGTAGTTGCATCGGGTGCACAAATCGACTCGAGTACATACACAGTTTTGTTAAAGAATCTTTTAGCCGCTGGGAATTGGAGAAAATATATCGAGGTAAAAGCTCTCAAACTTCTCCAGAATTACTGCTTTATTTATGAACTTACATTCATCTTCTAATGAGTTAATAAGCACTAGTAACAAGTATATGGTTAGAAGCTCCATACTCTAAATAGCAAAGAATTCCCAGCAATTTCTTTTGAGTTAATCCAACATGATGAAAAAGAAATTTGACTTTTGATGGAAGGTCATGCAATGGATGGACGATGCTGGAATTCCACCTTCAGTTCACGTCTACAATAGCTTATTGTCTTATGCTCAGACGAGCTGCGGACCTGAAAATGCTGCGGTTATAAGAAAGCGTACGGGTAAGTCGGCTAAGGGTCATTATTATTAATTTATTAATACTATTGTTTTATAATTTGAATTTGACATTTTCATAAACGATTTCTTTCCTTTCCTTTCGGCAGAATCCTTGAGGATGAAATTTGGTGAAACGATTTCAAGCGCCGAAGAACGCGATCAAACTCTTGCAACCAATGCATTGATGAGTAGCACCAGCTGATGAGGTCTCTCCCTCTTTNNANNAATCAGAGTTAATTTTGAAAAATATGGTATGGTTAGTTGTTAGTGGGATATTGATTGATTTGATGTAAAAGTAAAAGATAGATGATGAGAAATAATTATTAGTTAAAATTATTTAAGTGGATAAATAGTGAATTAAAATTAATATGATGTGTAATAATGATTGGTTAATATTATTTGTTTATATTAATAATATTGATGTAGTGCATTGAGTTAACTTTCAGTTATATAATTTATATTTGAATTAAAACATTAGCACATACGATAATTGAGAGTCATATAAAAGTCCTATTAATTAGAAAAGCATGCGAATGGTAGGATTTTAGAAGTAATCCAATAAAAAAAACTTCTCCATTAGTATTTTTCTATTTCTATTTATGCTGATAATTGGGAGTCATATAAAAGTCCTACTAATTAGAGCATCTCCAAAAGCATGCGAATGGTAGGATTGTAGAAGAAAAGAGGGTGGCCTGGCCCCTTTTCTTCTTATCATATCACAAGGGCGCGGCTCTGTATGGGGCTCGTACTGCGGAGCAAGTCTGGGAGTCCTTTCCACTCATTGAGGATTCTATCTAAAAAAGAAGGTCAACGGGGGAGACTACAGTAGCTCGAACTCAGACTATCTACGAAAAAGCTAAAACTCCCTTGTCTGGGCATCATACCTACTAGGAAGCATAGCGGGCGAAGGACGAGAGACGAAAGCAGATGTCAGTGGGAAGGCAGATTTTTCATTTGGAGGTCAATTACACCTTATCTCTGGGGAAGTGCATGGAGGACCCGAATATTCCAGAGGAATACTATTATTTTGAGGAGGATTATTATAAGGCCCTCTCGACTGAGCATATCATCTAGGATCCACTCCCATATGCACAGTCTACTCAACTGAACAACACGTCCAGTCTACAAATGACTCCAAGATCCCTCTTATCCTGGATCCCTGCGCGACAACCGACTTGCCCGCAAGACTTGTCCTTTTAGGTTAGGTGGACCAGACCTTCGTCGCTCTGCACGTCATCCTTTGCGCTCCACTACAGAGATCAAGAATGTACAAGGTAGGTTAAGCAACGACATACCAGCGAACCCCTGGCTAACCCATTAGCCCCGTAAAGCCTAGACCAAAGGTAGGTGCCTAATAGCATAGCCTACCCATCATCAAAGCAAGCCCAAGCCCATGCAAGAATGACCTCATTGTCATGGAAGCCCTTAGAGTAAATAAAAAATCCAAGGGAGGTTCATGGCCAAGAGGAAAGATGCGCGAGTAACGGTGATTTTAGAATGTACTAGTTGTATCCGAAAGGGTGTTAAGAAGGTATCGGCGGGCATTTCCAGATATATTACTCAAAAGAACCGGCACAATACGCCCGATCGATTAGAATTGAGAAAATTTTGTCCCTATTGTTACAAACATATGATTCATGGGGAAATAAGTAATCCAATAAAAAAAACTTCTCCATTAGTATTTTTCTACTTCTATTTATGTTGATGTGACATGAAAGAGATAGAATTATTCTAAAAGTATTTCTAATATGAAAGTTTTTCAAGATTTGATGAGCCATTGTTTTCTCTTTATTTATTTATTTATTTTTTATTTTAAATTATCATTATAAAATTCATAAACAATAAAAGCTAAATAAATATAACATTGTTTGTATAAAGATTATTTATTTATTAAAACATGTATCTAGTATTTACTAAAAGACTAACTAAACTTGAAGAAAAATTTAATTTATAATCTGAGTCGTTGATTAAATTATAATTTGTTGTTATTTATTTGTACACACTTTATCAAAATCAAATTAATTTGAATAAAGAAAAATAAAAGAAAAAAATTGAAAGGCTTTTAAAATTATATTATAAATCTAATGATATATATTTGGTTAAGATTATGATTAAAATACATTACAAGAGATTTTTAAATAATTACGATACAAAAATGATTAATATCAGTGGTGGGAGGAGCATTTATGTTGGGCGTCCTTAAAAATAATAAATACTGTCACTATGATTCATATAAACTGCTGTGCAGTTGAAATTTAAGAAAATTTTTTAGCTTTTAATAAACAATTTAATAAAAAAAACGAGCTGTTTAGACATTTATCACGAGAGTTATGATTCATATAAACTGCTATGCAGTTGAAATTTAAGAATAAGAATGAAACTGTTGTGCAATATATATTGTTGAAATTCAGTTCAACTCTGCAAGTTTTTTAGCCTTTAATAAACAATTTAATGTAAAAGCAATATATATTGTTGAAATTCAGTTCAACTCCGCAAGTTTTTTAGCTTTTAATAAACAATTTAATAAATAAAAACGAGTTGTCTAGACATTTATCACACGAGAGTTATTTATGAACATGTCATTCTATGAACATGTCATTCTATTCCATGTAGCCTATTCCATGTAGCCTATTCCATGTAGCCATCTATTTATGAACATATCATTCTATTCCATGTCATTATATTTCGTACATATGGACAGAAGCCATTTATTTATGAACATGTCATTCTATTCCATGTCATTCTATTTCGTACATGGACAAAACCATCTATTATAGATGGCAATTCACTTCAACCAAAAGCCATCTATTATAGATGGCAATTCACTTCAACCATGGAAGATGCTCTTAAGACGCCATACCAGGAACTCCATTCAAGTACTTGAACTGCTACAAGGCCCAAAAAGAAAATAAATAAATAAATAAAATAAAATAAGAAAAAAAAAATGCCTCAATCACACAAAGGCTCTTTCACCAAAAGGTTCATCTTTTCCTGCAAAAACTCAAGCACATCTTTCCTTCCTTCCTTTATAAGCAACTGCCTCAACTTCCCAAATGTATGCCTTCCAGGCTGAATCCCCCTCTCCATCATCTCCTCCATTAAAACACAAGCCTTCGACACATCCCCTTTACTGCAAAACCCGTTAATAAGCGCACTAAACGTGTGCATGCTCGGCGAAAACTGCTTCCTCTCCATATACTTCCACACTTTCATCGCTGTTTCCAGCTTATCCATCTCACAAAACATCTTAATCATCATCGTATAAGTGTCTGCATCGGGCTCGCAAATCCTCGACAACCTACGAAAAACCTTGAACGCCTCCTCTCTTTCCTCCCGGCCGATCAAACCATTAATGAGGATATTACATGTTCTCGAATTCGGCTTCACCCCTTTCTTATCCATCTCGTTCACCACTTTGAACGCGTTCTTGAATTTGTTCACCTTGCAGAATGCGCTTATGAGTGCATTGTACACGGCCACATCGGGCCCCACATTGGCCGACCTCTCCATCTCAAGAAAAGCGTCGATTGCATCCTCGATTCTGTTCTCTACACCGTAAGTGTGTATGAGCACACTGTAGATAAACGGCGTGGGCCCACATCCATTAAATTCCATCTCCTTAACAATTCCAACGGCCTCGTCTGTTCTTCCTGCTTTGCAGAGAATATCGACCATGATCCCATATGTCACGATATCGGGCTGCAGGCCCGAACTCACCATCTCGTTGAAAACCTCGCGGGCCCGAGGCAGGTTTGGGGCCCGGCCCCACCCCTCGATCAAAATGCTGAAACTTTTTGAGTCGGGCCGAAACTCATCCCTCATCCCGTCGAAAATCTCTTGGGCTTTCCTCACGTTTTTCGACTTGCAGAGTGCGCTCAGCAGCCCGTTAAATGCGGCCAAGTTTGGGGGCAAGTCGTATTTTTTCATGACGTTGAAAGTGTAGACGGCCTCGTTGACTTTCCCGGCCCTTGCGTATTTTCGCATGATTATGCAGAAGGTCTCGATGTTTATCGTTCCTTTGCTTTTCATGGCGTTCACAAGGTCCCACATGAGCTCGTACTGCCGGATTTTGGCGAGAGAACCGATCATCGTGTGGTAGGCTCGGATGCTGTGCTCGTAGTTCCTCTGCTTGCCGGCCCACAGGAAGAACCTGTGGGCCAGCATGCCGGCATTCTCGAATTTGATGAGGACGTTCTCGACTACTTCTTCGGGAACACGTATGCCGCTCTGATCGAGGGAGGTGTCGAGGCCGAGTTTCGGGCAGGACATGATTATTTTGCAGACCCTTTTTGTGGTTTCGTATGGGTCTTGCACCATATCTCCTGAGCTGTAGGGTCTAGCGAAAGTTGAGGTTTTGAAGAAGAAAATTTTACTCCGGCTGCAGATTCCGGCGGCCATCTCCGGTGGATGTGTAAATGAGTAAAGCTGATAAATGATGGGTAGCTAAGTTACAGAATAGAACATAGAGAAGAGATAAATAACTATATTACATCATTACATTCACACAAAAAAGAAAAGGGGAAAAAAAAAAAATCTGATAGGCATTTCATCGAGCAGGTGGTGGGCGACATGATTACAGGCACATAATGGTTTTTCTAAACTTGAGACTCGTTCACAGCTTCGATCAGATGAAGAAGTGATAAGAAAATTCCACAAAAAACAAGAAACATTTGAATCGACCTAAAATATTCTATTTTCTCAGTTAGTATTTTCCTCTAAAAGCTCTGCTTTTGTTCTTCGCGAGCCGCAGAGTGGTAGAGGTTATGGTGGTGGGCTGGGCCTTATAAACCATATTGATGATTGTGGGCTTGTGATGGCTTCTACTAGCTGGGCTTATTATTATTATTATTATTATTATTATTATTATTATTATTATTATTATTATTATTTAATAATTAACAGTCAAATAAGATATTTTAGTAATTCATTAATGATTAGAATTTTGAAGCTTTATACATGTAAGCTCGGCCATTCGATATGGAAAGAATTACAAAACACTAGAAGAATAAATTTAAAACACAAGAGGAGGGCAGATTTGTATTATTATTATTATTATTATGGTTATTATTATTATTAGCAGTCAAATAAGATATTTTAATAATTCATTAATGATTAGAATTTTGAAGCTTTATACATGTAAGCTCAGCCATTCGATACCTATATATATAATTACTATCTAATGCATTGAATAAAACATTTAATAAAACTTATTTTCATTTTCCTCCAAAAGGAGTTATATTTTTTTAATTAATTATTCACTAATATGCTAAAATCGTTACACCTTAATATATAGATTTTTATTATTTATTTTTTGAATCAGTTACTAAATTAATTCTAAATTTGGTAGCAAAATATTCATATGTGTAACGACTAATGTTGGAACTTAAAGTTGATTGACACATTCAGAGCTGTAACCGTTATATTTGGTTGCATTGTTGGAAGAATAATATGATTGACACATTTTTTTTTTTTTCTAAAAATCAGAAACACGAATAATTTTTTTTATTTATGTTAATTTTCTTAATATATGCCACAAATATATAAATTATTTTATTCATGTTACTAATGTAAACGTTGCATGATTAAAATAAAATTTAAATTTCAATTAATTTTGAATGATAAAATAACTTAAGAAAAAGTAATAATTTTATATGATAGAAGTACATGTCTAATTAATAAATATAGACAAAAACGTGTTTTATATTTGTGTAAATGCACATGATCAAATACTAGTGGAAAGAATTACAAAACACTAGAAGAACAAATTTAAAACACAAGAGGAGGGCAGATTTGTATTTAATGGAAATTGTCCTCAATTATTAGTAGAAATTATAAATGTACAATTTTTTATGAACTAAACATATCTATACATGGATAACCCATGTGCTCATCCATGCAATATATATATATACCCCAATTATTTCCTTAACCAATTTTCCCATAAACCTATCTCTTACATTCACTAAAGTTAAATCATAGAATTTCTGGAGACCAGACAAAATGGCCCAAGCACCCTCAGTATAATCTCAGCCAATTTTATAATTCTCCTCCATCTTCGCCTCAACTTCCAATAATGATACTCCAAAAAGCTTTGGCCCTTCTCTTTTCTCTCTATTCACCATATGCTTGTGTGCCTCTCTCTCAATATCCCCTATATTATAAATGGCTACCAAATCAAATAGTTCCTTAGATTTCCTCTTCATGATCTCGAGCTCGTTTCTCAAAACTCCGTTTTCTTGCTTCAGTCTCTTGTTCTCGTCGGCTAGGGTTGTGAATCCTGACGAGGATGAGGTGGATGACGTGGACCTATCCACCGATGATTGGGTTTTCGGTTCGTGTGTCGATTGGGCTTTTGTGTTGGGCCTCGGCTTGTTGGAGAACGATTTTCTTCGTCGGATATTGCAGAGTTGGTTCCTTTCGCCCTTACGGAACATTTCATTGCTAAATTCCCACCGGCTCGTCGCAACCTTGCGAAAACCCTAGAGGAATTATGGAATAAAAATAAATGTAAAAAATAATGATTGTTAAATATAGGAACCATAGGTCAAGAATATGGAGCTATATATCATTCAACTTAACAAATCAAAATAAAATTCTTATGTGTGAGAATGGACCAATCAGTCACTATTTGTGACTCTAATTAAGAAAATGATGTATAACAATTTGGGTTTTTTTGTCCTTATCTAAAGTATATATCAAATGAACCAAAATGGAAGTAATTGGGATTTATATGATGATATATATATATCTCTATTTTCCTCAAAAATAATAAATCTTTGATTTAGACGATGATAGGCCACCGCACGGCACATGCTAATTACCACCAACAATAAGCAATATCAAAAAATGATCAAACATTTGTATCTGAAGATAACACATATGCAAATATATGTTATTAGAAAATTAATTAGACACGATAATTAGATGATGTGTCCTTGTAATGAACTCATCATCATTTGTTAATCACATGTTCATTTCCAAACATAAGTTCACATATTGTGTGCTCCTTATATCCTAAGCCCGCTTATTAGCCTTGAGCATTCACACATTACCCAATTTTTTCATCAAAAAAGGACAAAAGATAAATGGGAAAAGACAAACTGGTGGGCAATGGAGTATATATAACTAAAGATTATATATTTTTATTTTCATGAAGCAAGACATCTTTGGAAATTAGAACTCCTTCCTAACCACAAGCTTAGCCGAGTTCGAGCTCGAGTTCGTCTCGTCTCGTTTATCAATATTAACGAGTTCGAATTTTAACGAGTCGAAATGGAGCTCTAAATAGTCGAACTATAGAAAATTATATAAAAATCATCTTTTTCAAGTCTGAGCAGAGTTGTTAACTAAATGAGACTTATGAGCTCGAGCCTTAATTACTTAGTCGAATTAAGTCTGAGCTCCATCCACACTATTGTGAGAGAAGAAAATCATACTCACGTAAACCTAAACATAGCTCAAGCAAGAAAATAATAATTAAAAAATTATAATAATTGACAAGAAAAAGCAAGATTTTAAGTAAAAAACACACACACGGTGAGTGATGATCATACATAAGTGTTGAGCTGCCTGACAAAGCTTGAGAAGTTGCAGTGCTTGAAGAGTGTGGGGAGGAGATCCCGAGCGAACTCGGCCGGCCGCCACACGATGAAGGCAGTGCCGCAGTCGTTCCACGAGACGAGATTGTTCGTCACCGGATCCTCCACCAACATGTACGTCTTCACCAGGAAAGGCGGCGCCGCCTTCATGTTTTTTTTTCCCCTGAAGAGAGAGAGAGAGAATAATGATATGTTTTTTACTTTACTGAAAACAAATTATTAGTGGTTACGGCGGACGGTGGCGGCAGAGAAGAGAAGAAGGGCGGTAAGGAACTCCCAACTCCAGCAATAAAAGCCCGACACGTGTGATTCACTCTTCATCACAATCTTATGCATCCATTTTTTTTTCTTTCTTTTTATTTTTTATTTTTGTTGGTGTTTTCTCTCTCTATCNATATATATATATATATATATATATATATATTTTTTGGTACAATCTATCTTGCTATATTTGTTTAAACAAAATTGTGTACTTCTGTATACGCCCCTCTCTTCTCTCTCTCAACACAAACACATACATATTGCACATTTTTGTATGCGTACATGCATAAGTCAAACCTTAGGCAATTTTCCCTTTTTCTTCTCTGCATTGAAAAATTAAATCAATTCCAAAAAGCAAAGCTATTCGCTGTAATTGGTAAAAACCATTTTTTGAGGTAAAATTGGAGATTTACATTCCAATCAGAGGTTTGACCGTTTAAAACTTATATATTTGAGATGTTTGATAATCAAAGTCTTACATTAGGTTTTCTTTTTGTTACAAATAAATAAATGTTAAAAAAAATAAAAAACTTCAAATACGAGCTTTTGTAAAGGATGATTGAAAATATTTTATAATGATGATTGAAAATATTTTATAAATGATAATTTTGTATATTTTTAGTTATATTTAGCATTAATTTGATATGAATTTATATTATTATATACGATGAGTTTAAATATCGAATTACTTTATATTATCAAATTATTATATTAATTTGATAGAATTTATATTATTATATTGAGCATTAATTTATATTATTATTATATTAAAAAAAAGTGGATAAATATGTGTATTAAAAAGACCTAGTGACTATCGTTCAGTCCCCGCTAAGTGAAATCTACTCAAAATAAGAAGTTCGAAAAAATGAGGTTGATATTAAATTTATTGTGTAATTTTATGATAAAATTCATATTTATCCATAAATATGGGGGAAAAGAAAAAAATTTGTAGAAAAATGAATATGGTTGTTGTTAGGCAGCATTAGCATTTCAAAAGTAATGCATACTTTCTTATGACATATATTTTAAATAAAAATAAAATAAAATTTCCAGTTCAAAAATTATGATGGGTCGTCGTACAGTAATTTATTTTAACAATTTAATTTTTAGAAATAATTTTCTGGAACGAATTTTCTAGGAAATTACAAAAAAGCTCTCTAAGTTGAAGAGCATGCAGTATTCAAAATTGGAGGCCCAATGCTCACAAAAAGTTGTTCTGGACAAAAGACACTTTAGATAGTGATCAGTTGGAAAATCACAAAAAGCTTTTTAATTTGAAACAAATTCATTTTTCTCATTTGATTTAAAATGATTATTTTGGTCAATTATTGTAGGATATTAGCCATCTTTTGATTACACATATCATCGAAGTAATATTATACGATTTCACATTGAAAACGAAGCAAATTTGGTGACTTCAACTTTAGATCAAACTGCACTCATTGTATCAAAGCAAATATCACACAAATTTAGTCAAACTCCGTCATAATTATATTTAAAATAAAGTTAGATGAAAAATGCTACAATCCCGTTACGGAACCATTCCGTTGGGATTGTAACCGTCAATAATGTTTGATCTAACGGTTACAAATCCCAACGGAATGGTTCCGGGATTGTAGCCTTACCCAAAGTTAGATACATTTTTCTTGTAAATGATGTGTGTAATAGAGTGCGTGCGTGATGCATATTTTGGACCTTTTTACAACTCAGTATACATCATCATGTTAGATTCTAGAAATTAAGATTGATTACTTATTTATTATTTATTTCGTCACAATTTTTTTTGCTTTTTTTTTTTATTATTATTCATAATTAATTTGTCATGTAGTGGGCACTTTATGCAGAAAATTAAAATTACCTATTAACAAATTCAAATGGTCTATCCCCAAATAACTAATAAAAAACATCTCATTCATATAATAATCTATATCTATATAATAAAAATAACTATTTATTAAAAATAGTAGTAAAATATTTTGAGAGCATTTAAAGCATATCTTTTTTTTAGAAATTTGCATCCATATACAAGTTTTTAAATAAGATAAAATCAGATATGATAAATGGCCTTATAACTTTTCACCCCGTACATCACACAAGCTCTGCACTAGTTGGTATAAAAGCCAAAACATATATTTCACTCCATAAATAAATGACACGTGTATTAATCCAACAAATGAAATAGAAATAGATGTGAACTCGTTATTTTGTGTTATATATAGTTTTATCATTTGATAAAAAAAAAATGTAGAAATATATGATACTAACATGTATGTGCAATAAAACACCTAATCCCCTAGCATTTTTGTCTAATAATAAAATATATATTATGAGGAGGGTAATCTTTTCTTAACAAGGAGGTTCGGTTTGGAGAGAGATTGATTGAGTGCCTAAAAAAATCATAAAGCCCACTTAAGGTAGCAAAGATAAATGGCCTGATACAAAAAGCCTTGAATAAAATGGACCGCAGATGGATGGAGAATTTGGGTCAAACGATAAGCCCAGGCTAGGCCTACGGCATCTCTACTTGTGTACATTCATCTATTTTTTATTTTTTTTATCTACTTATTCAAAAAAAAAATGTGGGACAATTATTTTTCGTTTAAGTTAGGATTGTGATTAGTAAAAAATATTTAAAAAATTAAACTATTTATTTTATCTCTATTTTTCCACATTCTTATTAATATAATTTAGAATTAGAAATAATATTACATAATTACCAACAAAAATTGTTATTAGCACTCATATATTTTAGCCACTAATACATATTTAAATATTATCGTACTAAATCAACTTTAGTAATTATACTTTTTTTTCATATATTCATTTAAAAT
>BKCP01000558.1:573575-593828 GCA_008636005.1 Striga asiatica | reverse complement strand
TATCTTGTACACCATGTGCTTACATATTGTGTAGCATCAGCTTTTACTCACCACCAATTATTGCATTTTTTGTTATTTAATTCACATTTATTAAAATGGCTGTCAATTTCTATTCCCTGTATCTCCTTCATTCGTTTAATCATTTATTCATGCAAGAAAATTCCTTCTACCAGTTTCCTTTTTCATGAAAATTTTAAATTATTTCACCATTTTTTGTATAACTAGTCTTAGTGTCCAAACATGAGATTTTTCCATATACCCAGCAACTTAATTGCTCGTTTTGGAAATTATTATTTATTTCATCCCACATTTTCAGTGATGGGAGATACGGTTGCTGTTTGCACCGTTTGGTATAAAATAAATCGATTCAATAAATTGGACAATCTAAGAGCATCCACAATGTTTTGGGTTTAATCTCAAAAAATTACATGCCACATAAGAAATAGATTCAGTCTAAAAAAATATATTCTCCAATGTAAATAAGACTGGGTCCTACTGATGTGGCAGCCAAAAAAAAGAGACCCGGACTCCCCTTAAGTCTATTTTAGACCCAAGTAGAGACCTAGTCTCTTTGCATTGGAGTAGATTTTATTAATTTTACATAGTTTTATCCATGTCATCTAGGATTTGAGTTTATTTACTTGCCACATATACAAGACTAGCCCTAATACATTGAAGATGCTCTTATGAAGCTTCAAAAAGTATAGGTTGAACTATTTAAATTTGGACATTGATCATCAACTTTAAACAGAGTAATTAAATATAGATTAAACTCAAAGTTAATTTTTAAAAATATATTATTTATCCCAAATAATGATGTTAGCACACATAATCGTTAAGCATGCATACTTTTCAAAAAAATAAATACTTATATAATGAACCATTATAAATTTATTTATGTTAATATGTTATATTTTAAAGTATGATATCTTATCCAAGTAAAGGACTGTTACCTAACTATTATGCAAACTAACAATTTAATAAGTAAATAAAGACTTAAGTAAATGAATTTTTAGCCCAACCTATATTCTAGCCCATCCAAGCTAATGCTTTAACTATTTAGTACAGTCCTAAATGAATGATTATAATGTACTGCATTTGAAGGTTACAAGAAAACTAAGCATGTTAATTATATGACAGCAGCTCATTTTTAGTAAAATGATTGACTAGCCAAAAATACTGGCTTTTGATCATGTCAATTGTCATTGGTCCAAAATAGTTGTCCAACAAGATATTTTACAATTATCCCAAAAGTATCTCAACAAAAGTACTTGAAAAGGAAAAGAATGTGAGTGGCAGATGATCCCTCTCATTACCTAAATTTACAATAATATTACATCTATTAATTTATTTATTTACCAAATGATCCCTCTCATTACCTAAATTTACAATAATATTACATCTATTAATTTATTTATTTACCAAAAAATCTGAAAGGACAAGTTTATAGTGTAACTCTTTAGAATATGTTCCCCTTAATAATTTAGTCATACCATTGACATGATTGGTAGGAAGGAATGACATGAGAATGGAATGATTATTCCCTTACTCATTCCTTATCCCATGATTGGTATATTTTTTGAAAAAATGACCATGGGAATGGCAAAACCCATCTCCATGGTATTAGCCATTCAATAGTAAATGGAAGGTTTTCTCATTCCTATGTGTGTAGGAATCAATTTTTCAAAAAATAAAATTAACAAATAATAAACAAAAATAAATATATAATATATATTATAAATCATGATTAAAATATATTAAATAAAATTATTTTTAGAAAGAAATTCAAATAAAAAAATTGAAAACTTACTTTTATTTATTTTTTTAATTAGATATATTAAATATTTATATAAAAATAAAACTAAAAAAAGTATTTATATATAATTTAAAAATATATTATTTTATTTTTATATATTATTAAAAATATATTATTTTTAATATATTTAAAATATATTACTTTTAAAAATATATTATTAAAAATATATTATTGAAAAATATAAAAAATATATATTATTAAAAATATATTACTTTATTTTTAAATATTATTAAGAATATATTATTTTAAAAAATAAATCAAATAAAAAATTGAAAACTTACTTTTATTTACTGTTTAATTAAAAAATAAAATATATATTATTAAAAATATATTAATTTTTATTTTTAAATATTATTAAAAATATATTATTTTTTACATATTAAAAATATATTACTTTTAAAAATATAATATTTTTTATTTATAATTTAAAAATATATTATTTTATTTTTATATATTATTAAAACTATATTATCTTTTATATTATTCTATTTTTATATATTATTCAAAATATATTAAAAATATATTATTTTATTTTTATATATTATTAAAAATATTTTATATATAATTTATTAAAAGTATATTATTTTTTTAAAAAAAAAATTATTTATTTTTATAATAAAAAATGATAATGTCATTCCATTCTAGTCTTATTCCTTCTGCAATCCAAACGCATCAACGACAAAACATGTTTCATTCCATTCCCATAATCATTCCATTCTTCAATTTATTTCATTTTCACAAAATTTCATTCCATCATACCAATCATAACATGGAGCAAATCTTATTATAATTAATGGTGTTTGCTTTTAAAAATAATAATAATAATAATAATAAAAAAAAAAGGAAAAAGGGAAAAAGGAGGGATTGTGACGTGGTTTTAATCATCTGGTTTCCCCCATGTTTTAGGGGAAAGTAAAACTCGATTTTATCAACATTGTTGTGTAACTTATTCCTTCTGTTTCCCAATAATAAAATAAAAGTCTGAATGTAATTCAGTAAATTACTATTACTGATAACTCTAGAACTAAAATTGGAATAGTGGATGTGCAATTTGATTTGCGTTGAAATAATGAAGTTATTATAGTTGTTATATGGTCGGTTCGACTCGTAAAAGCCAGAGTTCAATTCAGTCGTTTATTTAAAGGGATAGAACTCAGACAATAAAATCGAGTTTGTTTCTTCTATGAATTGAGCCGTGCTCGTTCGGAGCAACTTATTTATTTATAATTTTCAATTTTAATATATTTCAAACGAACAATCTAGTCAAATATGTACATTAATATCGAAATCGTGCTCGCCAACCAATAATTTACAATTATGGGTTTATTAAACAAATCGAGCCAAATTTTCACAAGCACACGCACATCGAGTTTATTCATAAACGAGTACAAGCTCGAACAAAGTCAACAGCTCGAATTAATTGACATCCATAAATGTAATCACACACACAATAAACTATACTATTTACCCATTAAAACAACATGTAATGATTAAAAAGTAACCTAAATCTATAAAATATTTCAAAATACAAATTTAGAAGCCGTCTAAATAAACATTTCCCCAAATTTAATTTATCATCAACACGAACCCCTAATTATTCAATCTTTCCCGAATTCCAAAAGCACCAATTAAACCAACCTTGGGAATATTAGTTTTTTTCTTTTCCTTTTGTTTTTCCCTTTTTCCTCCCTAATAACAAAGGCAGCAAAAACCAAATCAAATCAAATCAAATTCTAAGCAAAAAAATGCTAAGCTCCGGCCCACCACCGCCGTCCGGGTTCAACATGTAAAAAGCCTCCGAGTCCCGGCTCCCCACCACCCTCTCGAACCGGGCCCTCATGTACATCACCTCCCCTTCCGCCACCTCCCCGCCGCCGCCGCCGTCGTCGTCCGCCGCCGGAATCACCCCTGCCCCGACCGACACGGTCCCGACCGTCCTCAGCACGTGCCGGTCCGACTCCGCGCAAGCCCTCCCCGCCGCGTAACCACACTTCCTCCCGTTGCAGTACATCGTCCACGACGCCTCTCCGTACAGCGGCGGCGCCGGCGGCCGCCTCTCGCACTCGAGCGCGATCCGGACGAGCCCGGACGACATCTCCCTCACGAGGGCCGACGTCGAGACCGCCAGCTCCACCACGAGGGCTGGCTCGGACCTCGGGCCGTCCTGGATGGCGAAGCTGACGTGGCCCCTCCGCCGGCCGAATAGGGTTCCGGTGACCTTCCGGCCGAGGGAAGAGGCGGCCGCCGCCGGGATAAAACCCCCGTCCGGCGGCGGGATATTGCCGAGCCACCGGCAAGTGGGGAGGGCGAGGACCGAGAGGAGGGAGCGGAGGAAGGAGGAGACAGGTGGGCGGCGGGCGTGGTGGGCCGCGGCCGGGATGAGGGCGGACGTGGTGGTGGACGACCGGGTGAGGCTGGCCGGCGTTATCTTGTTGGTGTTCTTGCAGCTGGTTGTTCTTTTGAGTGCATTTGGTACTATTTGGTCATTTTGTCCCATGGTCGACAATTGGGAAAAAGAAAAAGTTGTGTAGTGTGTGAGTGTGGAGATAAGAGAACAAATTAATTGGGTCGGAAATTATGGTAGTGAGTGTGTAGTTTGTGCCTCTTCTTTTTTGTATGTCGATTATTATGATGAAGCAAAAGTGGTTTTTGAGAACAAAAGAGATAAAATGATTAAAGCTTGAGAAGTAAGGGAAGGGGATTAAAGAAAGACAGTATTTTGGGAGGGGACAAATTATATATGTCGGGTGGGGGATGTATTATGTAAAGAGGAATATAATTATGGAGGATTGTTTGGTCACTACATGATGATCATTTCAAATGGACTCATGCCTAATATTTATACTCCAAAGCCATTAGTGTTTCTTTTCCTTTTTAACATTTTTTTATGTAGAATATATACTGACATATAGACTCTTCTTGACACTTAGCATATATTTGTTAGGTGATTGCATGAGCTACTTCTTTGAATTACCAGTTTTGACTAGTTGATTGGATTAGCTCGTTAAAGAATTAGCAGTTTTGACTAGTTAATTGGATTAGCTCGTTACCC
Source organism: Striga asiatica (assembly GCA_008636005.1). Taxonomy (NCBI): domain Eukaryota; kingdom Viridiplantae; phylum Streptophyta; class Magnoliopsida; order Lamiales; family Orobanchaceae; genus Striga; species Striga asiatica. Next base: position 588,960 of record BKCP01000558.1, on the reverse strand, counting down.
GTTCGGTCATTAACTTTATGTTTTATATGCAAAAACGACTCGCTTTACAATTTTCTATTACAAAAAGCTCATATGTTAAAATTTTTTGAAAATTAACTTTTTGGATTGAAAAAGATATTTCATGCGAATTGCAATTCACGAAACAATCTATATATGTAAAGATAGACAAATAATTTAATGTAATGTGCTTTTTTTTTTACGCTTGTTTTAGGATTAATTATGATACAAAATTTACATTTTATATTAACATAGTAGTAATTGCATTTTTTATAACTATTCTATCATACAATATTTATTATTAAAACTACTTCATTATATTTTACTAGTAATCTCCCGTGCGATGCACAGGGATATTATTATCTAAACGTTTTTTAAAAGACAATTTTGTATATAAAATGTGTAATAATGCAATGATCATGATCATAAGAATAGATATATAAACATATAATTAAATTGAAAAGATTATATATTATTGAACTCTTCCCTATATACAACATTATTGGTTTGATTCTTTGCCACGTCATCTTCGCCAAAAATTAAGATTTTCAAACCTTTTCGGTTAGTGACACGGGAAACAACAACATATAAATGGCCATGACTGAACACTAGTTTCTTGAGAAATAAGCCAACATGAGATAAGGATTGTCCTTGGCTCTTGTTTATAGTCATGACGTAAGAAACCATAATGGGAACATCAGAAGGAGTTATGGCCATTATTGGAATCAACACCTTATCACCAGCATGATCTCCTGTGAGTATCTTACACTCAAGAACGTGAGTGGATAGCTTTGTCACAACCAATCGTGTCCCATTACACAAACCCATAGAATGATCCATGTTCCGCAACAACATGATTGGAGTTTCAATCTGCAAATACAACTCATGGTTCGGTATTCCGGAACATTTGATACTATTCAAAAACTCAGGCGTATGGAGATCAGACAAAAAATAATTATTAGAATCCGATTTGCACGTACTGTCAGAGCTCGAGTACATACGACCATCCAACAAATTCAATGATGTCATGTACTCATTGATAGATTCGACCACATCCAACGTCGGCGCTAATATAGCCCTATCCTTCAAATAACTTGGTTCGTCGGGTGCCTCTTTATACATTGGATATGTGCTTTCAATGATCTGAGCAATAGGATCTACGTTCGGACTTCTATTTTATAGCGATGGGATAAAAGTTGATAACTATTAGATGATTTTACATGATGAGTTTGAATAAATCCAAACTCTGATATATATGATGATGATGATAAGATTAGTTGGACTCACTTTAATCTCTCGTGATAAAATTTATCGCACGTGATTTTAAATTAAGAGTTTCAATAAATTCAAACTCTGATATGATGATAAGATTAGTTGGACGTGATTTATCAGATTACTTGTACGTGATTTTAGTTGGATGTTCAATAAATTAAAATTGTGAATAATCTGATATTAACGTCTCGTGATTTATCCACCGTGTGATTATTATAACAGATAACAATTTAATATATCATACTATTTATTATGTTTTTTAAATGAATAACATTAATATAAATAAAAATGCGGCTTTTCATAATATTAACATGAATTTTTTTTGCGTGCGATTTTCTTTGAACACAAATGATTATTGTTCCAATATTATATCTACACCATTAAATTTAAATTCAAACAGTGTTTTTCGATCAATAAAAAACCACACCAATTTTGAATTCAAATTGAATTCAAAGAGTGATTTTCGGTCAATAAAAAACTACACCAATTTTGAATTCAAATTGTGATTTTCGATAATTAAAAAACTACACCATTATTGTTTTCAAGCCTTCTATAAATAGAATGTCAAAAGTATTATTTAATTGGTCAAAAATTTTCAAAAAGGATTTATCCAACAATCTTTTTATATATAGATAGATATTAAATGGTATATGAAAGTTGCATAAGTCTAAAAAAGTTATATTGTGAATATTTTTCTTCAATTTATATTCTAAAAATAATATTATCTTTTTTTTTTCTCACCAAGCTATTGTTTTTTTAAGTAAACTAATTGATTGTTTTTTTTTAAGTAAACTAAATGATTTTAATGGTATGATCATACCCTTAAAATTGCCTTAGCAATTGTTATAATAACAAATTAAATATGTTTCCAACTAATTAATTGGTTACGATCCTAATACATTTTATCCAATCAATATAGTGATTCATATACAATTAAATAGTTTTGTTTTATTGTTACTAATGATCAAATATTTAGAAAAAATAATATTATCGTATAATTTTTAATTTCAACATCATACATATAAAATTATAAAATACTTCATTTATATATGTGCACTTGAATATAATCGGATGCTAGTTAAATCATAAATTTTGACATTTCAAACCTTTACTTCATCACAAACATCTAATTTAACTTGAAAAACGCTCATGTGGACCATAACAAAGCCACTAAGAAAGATTACACGTGCGAATCCTTTAATGACATTAATTTTGGCATAATTGGTGATACAATTCTTTAGTGTGCGACCATATAAATTAGCAATATTTTTAATTCAATGATTGTAGCATATATGAATTTACTTATATTATATGCAATAATTACTAAATATTTTAAATTCGTCATTCAACTAAGTGTCCTTTTGGCGGCGCCCCTCTCACCCTTCTAAATCGTCAGGCCATTAATCAATTTGAGTAGATAATAATCATAATATTAATCAATTTGTTAAGCTGTTTTTTTTTTTTTTTNTTCTTTAATGTGACGATTGATAGCTAGTTGACCTTTTAATTTTATTAGTGTTACACGAAGAGATAATTCATTGGTCAGATAAATTTAGTACGTAATTAACTACGTAACAACTCGAAGTGTGAACCAGTTAATTTAGTTCATAATTCAATCACACTTTCTATTGAAAATTTCATACGATTCATCTATTGGTATATATGGAAGTGAACATCGTGTCCTTTTTATCTATATTATACTTGGCATATTTAGAATTGTATAAATGTAAAGTTATATACTAGGTACAATAATCTATTTCTATTTTAATAAGTGGTTCTCATGACTAAGTACAATATCCAGTTATTTGGGCCGGTTCCTAACAGCTGATGTATGGGCTTTGGACAATTCAATCCTATCTTTTACGGCTTGGATCCATCTTACGTGTACGGCCACGTGGACCCACTCAGTACCTCACAGATGAATATTATTGTTGTCAAAGGTTAATACTTAATTGGTAGTTCAACATTCGACATAGGTATTTGCCAAAACTTTTGTTTAATCAACCAAGAAGCATAAATTAAATAATATAAGCTTGTGCAGTTAAAAGGTGAAAATAAATTGGCCACGACTTAAATTTTTCAGAAAATAATTTTGCATTTCATTAAAAGTTGCATGTAAAACGAGTCGTTCGTGAATTCAAGTTCTCATTTGTATTTTAATTAAAACTGTTAAAATAATAAGTCTTTCTTGAATTCGTGAACTCAAACTCAGCTCGATTATTAACATTTTTAATTTCCAAAGCTCGAGCTCATCTAAAAAATTGTAATAAAAATAAAGATGCATATTTTATTTTTTTTTCTCAACTAAAATGTGTGAACGAGTTTTTCACCAATGGAGAGCTTTAAAAAGTTGAGCACATATTGGTATTTTTGTAATTGTCTTTATATCTTCACCCATGAAGCCAATTATTACAAATTGGAGTTTAGTTCTTGTTGAGAAGAAAAAAAATGTGCAATTTCTAATATAACAATATATAGAAAATATATATATAAAGAAAATCGATTATATCAATGTATGCAAAATGTTTTCTCTTATGATTGCACAGTTACACACCCACAAACTAGTAAAGTGTATACGATGTCAGAATTATAGAGCAGAGGATAAGATTGAATTTTCTCTTATTTATTTATTTATTTATTTTGTTAGTGACCCAACAATCCTATAACCTTTGAAGTTGAGATGCATAATGTGAGGCAACCAACCATATTCCAATCCTTCTCTATGTTGGGTTGGGTACACTCACAACAACACGTGGACACTAACGTAATTACTTTATTGTATTAACAAAGTAATTACACCACACAATATAGATCAAGATACAATACTTCACTTATCAAGACTAAAACACACTAACTATGACACTCACACACTATTTTACTTAGACTCTTGGATGCTTGGAATATTGGGTTTATTTGCAAATGAGGTGGTATTTCCTATTTATAGCCACCCCTTCCTCTAAAGAACTATCTAGAACTACTCACATTCAAGGGGCTTCCCTAACACTCTTGCCATTTCTAGACTATTCTAAAACTTACTAATATTATGTATAATGTTCTAGACTCATCCACATAAGTCTGGTTCCTACAATATTCCACAACCTTCTTGTAGTCTCTATTACCTTCTAAAATTTTCTACGTCCTTCCGCTAGCTTCCACAAGCTTCTCAATCCTTCTACAAAATTCCGGAACCTTTCACATTTTTCTGGATCGTTCTAGATGCTTCCAGAACCTTCCACAATGTTCCACGACGTTCCACGTTTTTCCAGATTGTTCTAGATGCTTTCGGGTCCTTTCCAAAAGGAGGTGTTGATATTTTAACACTCTAATCATTGGCATGTGATCCTTAACATTTTCTAATGATAATATTTGTAAATGTGAGCGTGCAAGAATTCTGACCACCAAATTAATCTTATGATGATCCCCAAAAACATATAATAACAAGGACACTGCGAACAAAAGTCTTAAATAATAAATTACCAAATTCATTGATTTTGTAGTTTTGCCAGATCTTATATCCTTTCAATTTATAATATTTCTATTCAAAAATATTGAGAACAATCAATCAAGGCTACACAGATCTCACGAAGTTAATTGTTGGCTCTTTGGATTTGCTTTTGTACTTCATTATTATTATTATTATTATTATTATTATTATTTGTTGTTGTTGATGTTTGATTTCATATATTGCTCCATTAATTTTGTTTATATCTTTTCGGAGTTTATGTTTATTTTGGGTTTCAAATGCCATATCATACTAAATAAACTTTATTTAAGTACAAAAAATATAAATTAACTAAATAAATTATAAACTCTAAGTTCGTCTATTCATTCGAAATTTTTAATAGATTTTTTTAAGATTTCTAAGAATTCACGTATTTAACTTTGAAGTTTTTAAAAAAATCACGAGATATTTTATTTATTTATCAATGATAATTATTTGGACTTTTGAAGAGTTAATGAGATTGCAAAGACAAAATATATATACAAAAATTTAGCTCAAATCTCACCCGTAGATGTAATGTTTAAAAGAATTTCAGTAAAATCGATAAATGCAATAAATACGTTAAATATAAAATTTTTAAAATGTCACTCAAAAATTAAAAAAAAAAAACATAAAATAAAATTAAAATGTTACACAAAATTTTAAACGGGTATGCAGTGCTGAGGTATATTTCTGTTGGCCTTGCTACTGATTTTTCCATAGCTTGGGCTTAGATTATGGGCTTATATAACTTACATAAGCCCAAGTTATTAACTCAGACTCAGTAAGACCCGATGGAATTTATTTGATGACGATGGTTCATCAATTATGCTTGATACGCGGTATTAAACTATTTCCAACCAATAGCCTGATTTTTTTTTTTAATTTTTTTTTTTTTCAAACGTCAAATATATTAACTAGTGTAAATACGAAACAATGAAATTCTATTGGTCTTATTAAAAAAAAAACGAAATTAACAAATAACAACTAAGTCCAAATATTAATGAATATATATTAAGGGTACATAGTATTGGCACAAGACAAATTTGGTCCAAAAATAAAAAAAGAAAATTAAACAACTAATTGAGCTTTGATGTTCATATCACTTCATGGGGGCAAAAAAACATCTTAAAAATGAAATTGCATATATGTAATCACATATCTGCATGAAAAACCACCTTTCAGTCCATTATCATGGCATTTTTCCGGTCATCGACTGGCTCGAGTTTGGCTACTTTTGTCTTCCCAGAAAGATCGACAGACGAAAATCTGTTATTATTTTCAGTTATGTATACAACTTTAGAAGTGACAAAAATAATTTTATGACAAAATAATTAATTTTTAACTAAAATTATATTTACATAAATAGTCATATTATAAACTAAGCATATGATTAAATCATAAATTGGCTCATTAACTTACCCTAAACGCAAGGAAGTATCAGAAGTTCCTTCTTTCTCAGATAAGCTGCTCGAGCTCGTGTCTTTTCCAATTTGCAGACGATTTTCGCTACTGCTCAGTCTCGCGTGGTGTCGAAGCTCTTCAATCTACATTTTAATTTTTATATAGTTTTCAATTGAATTATGCTAGTTGCATATAATCCTAATGGGTTTATTAGCTAATTAAATATAATAAATTAATTTGCATTGCAAGTGAATCTTTGGAGTTTTTTTTTTTTTNGCATGGACCATAGTAATTAGTTAGGTATTACATTAATTGAAAAAATGTTCATTTTATTGGGGTTAAAGTAAAAAAAACAAAATGAACTTAAATAAAGAAACCTGCAGTTTGGATTTTTCAAGTTGCTCCAGGAGTACTTTCTCCTGAAATCAATCAATTAAGAACAAAAAGTTAGCAGCATTTCATATCACAAAATTTCTATCTAATATATAGTACTCATTTGTTTAGAAACAAATTTTGATAGAAAAAAAAAAAAAAAGTGATTTCAATACCCCTTACAGAGTTTACAACATTTTAATTATTTAGGATAAAATTAAATTTAAAAGGGAAAATGTTGTACATACTTTCTTATCCTTGACTGACAGAATTCCTTCAGTAAGCTGTTGCTCCAAGTTGTGCAAATCATTGTAATTTAAGCCTTCAAGCTCCTTGCCCATCATTTTGCTTCGCCATGCACACAATAAACTAATTACTTTTTAATATTAAATAAATAAATAATAAGAGTTTCTAATATTTTTGTCATATTAATATTTTGGACACTTGAATTTAAAGATTGAATAATTGTAGCTACGAAAATACAAAGGTAGGTGAAATTTAATATATCTAACAAAACTGATTGAAACGTACCGATTAATCGATTGAAGCCTTTCGATTTCATCCTTCAGGGCGCTTATCTCAGCCGAGTCGTTCTTCAAAAATAAAATAGAATAAAAAATAAAAAAGATCAAAAGAAACTAAATTAGTACTTTGCAATAATTAATATTTAAATTGGGGATTATACATTTATATGATATAGATATGAATAAACGATCATATATAATTTAGAGTAACAATTTTACCTGAATTGGAGAGTGCTCAACTGTTGCAAGTTCAGGACCTTCATTGTTTTGGTTGTACCTTGACAAAATTTGCTCCATACTACAAAAACAAGTGAATAAAAAATTATGAAAATGTAGAGAAAGGATATTAAATTTGAGCTCTCAAAGAATTTGATGTACAAATGTTGACCAATGTATATTTGAATGTTTGTCATTGGGCCTCTCAACTTTGATTGTTTGCAATGTCATAGTGCAAATGACTCTTGTTTATTAGAATTCAAAAAATGAATATATAAAAGAGTTGTATTTCAATTATTTGTAAGCATAAAATAGGTATTTTTGAAAGGGATGCATTACTTTATCATATCATTTCATAAACAACGGTGTAAACGAGTCAAGACGAGCTAAACTCTTTAAGTTAATGAGTCAATAAATGCACTCAGAGTCGAATTAATTTAACAGATGGTGAAATTATGTGAAAACACCAACTTTTCAAGTTAATGAGCCGAAACAAACCTCTCATGAGCTCGAGTCTGTTTGTCAACTAATGAAATTGAAATTCAGCTCGTCTATTAAATAAGCCAAGTCAAGCAGAACTAACGTTTCGTATAATAATCATACATCATTACTCATACATGATTGAATCCTAATGAGAATTATAAGACACGAAAGACCCCTAAGATAATTTTTCTTCTCCTTCTATCCATAGTATTTATCTAAAATAATAGTAAGTGAAAAAAAATATATTTCACTTTTATCTTATAATGTTTTGCTAACATGGTTAATGAAATCATATACAGTTATGCCTTAATAATCATCGGTTTCAGCTGAATATGATACGACTTAAGCCTAGTCCAACTAGGCCCAATTTTGGCACAACAGTTTTTCAGTTAGCCCATCCCATTATAGGCTGCTTAACCATATGTGGGCATGGCCCACTTGGCCCAATACTACACAACATATTTATTTGCCCAGCCCATCTTAGCATATAATATTATATTGCTTCGGCTTAGACAATTTAAGAAATCTTCAACAGAGAAACTAGAATATTAAATATTTTCTATAATTCTAAAGAAGGAAGTACTCTTTTTATTTTATTTTTCTTTCTTTTCAGTTATTTTTGTTTCCCTTTCTTTGTCTTGCTCCCAAAGGCTCCCAAAACAAATCAAATCCTTTTCAATATGTAATTAGCTAACAATAGGTTCATCTTTTGATGAACAAATCACATTAAATTTGTATTTTAAATCCAATTTGTTATCATTAACGAAAATAAAAATCTTGCAAATTTTTTTACCGAATCAACACCCAAATACATATATAAATGCATATTGANTCTCAATTTTTCCTCTGCCCATTTTTTTTTTTTTTTTGATGTATATAAAATAAAATTCTTGATTTTATTCTTCCTTACAGCAAACAGAAGAGCCTTACTAATTTGCTTATCGCAATTGAAATATATGTATGTGTGTGTATATATATAGAAGAGTAGGGTAAAAATAATATAATTTTTTATTTAATGCATTTGTCCTATATATGGAGATAGAAAAAATTGGGTAGGATAATTATTAATGGAATTAAAAATTTAAAATTATATATATATAAAAACAGATATGGTAAAAGGCAATTCCTATTGGTTGAAGGTTACTATATGGGATATATATGAAGAGTCCCTTGTATATTACAAAAACCGTTTTCTCTTTTTATCTTTATTATTGTTATTATTATTCAATTTTATTTATATTTGTTTACTGTCAATTTTTTTTAATAATATTTATTCTGTTATTTTTAAAATTAGGGTTGGATGTGGGGGCGGTGGATTGGGGGATCTTTGGCAATGAAGGCAAAGGTTGTGAAAATTGGTACAGAAATATGAAAGGTGTGTGATGGGTTTACTATGTGTAGAAATATTTACCTCATGTGGTAGAGGCAAATTTTACCTTATTGTGGTGGCAATTACCAACTTTGGGACATGTAATTTTAAAGTATGATTATTTTTACTATTTTTCTTGATAACAAAAGCATAAAAAATCCGAGTCGCGAATACCAGAAAAGGCAGGTAGTAATAGCATTCATTGGTGCTGACTCGTTTGGACTCCATATAATAAAACCACATAAATAGCTAACGGAATTTTTTTATTGAACAGTTGTATGAAAAATAGGTGTAGATGTTGTACAGGTGTGAACGTAACTCGTAACTGATGCCAGCATGCGTAACACGTTTAAGTGGAGGTTCGAAGGGCTTTTTTTCGGGTAGGTGAATTTATTTTCTCAGTCAGCTGACTTAAATTTTTGTTTTCACGAATTGATTAATTCATGCCTGGTACTAAATTGAATTCGTTATTACGTTCGAATTTTTACGTTTGATTCGATTGTGTATGTCTAGTAATTCTACTTTTAATATTATTGGCTTATAATAGATGAAAGATTTATGATATTATTATAAGTTTTTGCTTCCATTTTCTCTCCCTTCCAAAGAAATCCAATAAAATTTACATATTTTGTATGCTTTTATAAGTGAAATAGATATAAATGGGGTATAAATATAATAGGTGCATTTTCTTGTTTTGGCTAGTTAGAGTGAATTTCTCCTTGTGGGCTAGTGAAGGCAAGGGGGAGGAAAAGTAGAAAACAGGATAACCAAATATGGGAAATTTAAAATGGAAAGGAAATAAATGATGGGTTTGGACAACCCCAATTTGGTGCATAGCCATTTGGTAGAGGCTTACTATGTTTGATAATACATGTGAAGAATCCTTTGTGTATATCTTTTACCTTTGTTAGGGCTCTCTATATTCTATTGAAGCAAAGGTGAAAAAAAAAGGGTTATTGTATGAAATGTGATATTTGTAAATATATAAACTAATTTATTGTGACACCCCATTTTAACTTACTGTGGTGAATTTTTCCCAGGTTTGTATTGCTGTGATTCCTGTGGGAGTTGGAAAGTGTTTGAAATATCATTCCAAAATTGTAATAAGCTGATTGAATGGATGTCACAGTTTCCATTAAAATATAAGTGCTATTATATAATAAAAAATAAAGGGTTTTACTATCTCATTTTGATTCTTGAGAGAATCTGTAAAATTATTTTTAAAACTTTCAACCATTTAGAGGTTTAATGTAAAAATATGCTAACTAGTTTGTTTGGTAAAAATCTAAAAAGATTTGTTTCATTAGCTTTTTGATTTAAAACGCTAATTTAAAAAAGCTCAATTTAGCAGCGCTTTTTAAAAAGGTAATTCATAAAATAACACATTAACGTAAAGTTTACAAAACAACTATACAAATTATTACTTATCAAATACTTATTTTAAAACCGCTAATGCAATCTCATGGTCAAATCAATTATTACAATTTTGTTATTAGTTATCTGCTAATGTAATCAAACTTACTTATACGATACCCGTGTATTACACGAGTACTTAAATATATTAATATTTGACCAATAAAAATTTAAAATTATTTATATTTTTATTGTGAAATTAAGTATAATGAACATACAACAATCACTACAAGAAATTGAAGAAATTCCAACGGAAATATATTCCAATAGGATTCTAACGGCAATTCCAATGGATATTTCAATTTTATTATTTCCGTTTGAATTGTTCCAAAAAAAATATTCCGTTTGAATGAGTTTTTCATTGGAATTTCCGTTGGATTTTGCTTTCAACGGTGGTGGAAATAAAAATTTCAACAGAAATTCCTACGGTCAAAAGTCGTTGGAATCATCAAATTCCATCTAAAATTCCAATGAAAAATACATTCCAACAGAAGGAATTTACGTTGGAATAATTCCAACGGAAGCTATACCATAAGAATATCCGTTTGAATTTCCATTGGAATATATTACCATAGGATTTTCCATTGGAATATAACAATTTTTTGTAGTGAATTAACAAGGTGACGATTAAATCAATATGACGCCCGCATTTATTCACTAAATATGTTAGAAATGATATTTTTTAATTATATTTTTGACATTATATATGTCTAAAACAGATATTATTTACAGCTCCATATATCTGATTCAAAATTTTTTAAAATAAAACAAGTTTTATTGTATTGTGATAATATTTTATGTTTATAGATTCGGTGTCCCTCGTTTATTAATTTTTCAAGTTTTAAATTTATATAATTTAATAATTTAGAATATTAATTTACGCAGAAAATTATTATTTTATAAGTTCATGAAATGCAAAATTATTTTACTATATTTAATTATGATATCTCTTTATATTTTATATTTTAAACAACATAATAACATTTAGTTCTTTTTATAATATATTTAAATCGGAAAAACAATATTTTATAATACTTTAATTTCCATATTCTATCCAAAATCTATGGAAAAAATACATAAAATTATTTATTTTATGGTGTATTGATGAATTAGATTTTTTTTATTTTTATAAAATAATTTATATTTTTATTTGATATTTTATAAATTTCTTTGATAATAAAATTATTTTATTTTATACAGATAGATGAAATTATTTTATATTTTATATATGCAATATGGATGTCAAACCGAAGATCGTTAAAATATGATTATTTCAAGATATCATAAATAAAATACAAAATAAAAATAAAAAAAAAGTTATACAGTTTTATATATAAAAAAGAATTCAAATTCAACAAAGCCCAAAAGTGTGTCTCATCAAAAATATACTAGTGCGTGGCCCGTGCGAAATGCACGGAAAAACAATATTACGATTGTATTGTAAATTAAATATATAAATAACATTAATCATGATATATCCATTGTTTTTAAATTAAAATGGATTGGACACAGTCCGATCGGATGGACCGAGAACCGGTTTATAACCAGTCAAGTTCGCTTGAATAAAATATTTGCTCTCGAATATGTCAACACCAGTCAGTTGGACTGGTAGGATTGATACGATTTTTTAAATAAATTTTGTTATATTTAAATTAAATATTTAAATTAAAAAGAGATTTATAAATTATTTATCAATTAGTTTAAACGTTTGAATTTATAATTGTCTAGATATCTAAGTGACACATTTAATTTAAATTTATTACAAAATGTACTATATATATATCTATTAAATGTTTATAAATTAAAATCTGAACAAACCACAAATGATTTAATAAAAGATTTAATTTTGACCAATTAAATCTTTATTTATAGACTTGACATTAAAACCGATTTTATGGTATTTTTTTTTAACTAAACCAATGTTATGGGATAAAAAAAATCTTTACCCACCTTTGACTTTTCCAGCAAATGTAAAAAAATTGGTTTTGATTATCTCATAACAAATCTTTAATGTCAAGCTTATAAATACCAAAACAAATTTGTAATTAATTTCATTCTGATTACAGCAAACATTAATTACCTTTAACTTTTCTGCCTACTATTTTTAGTAAATAGGATGACTTTTTATATAAGTATAGATTGCAAGACTGTTGCAAGAACAAATCCATAAATGCAATATTTTTCCTTTTGTTTTTTATATTTCTCTTCTAAATTCAGCTGACTTATATCTTAAGGATCTTAGAGAGGATTTCTATAAGTATGAAATTATGCTGTAATTTATTTTTTCTTAACAATATTATTTTCATTTTGTTTGGCTACAAGTTGATATCGAATAGATAATTATATTAGTGGATGCTTGACAACGGGAATGCAACAGCTATTTGACCTAACATATTATAATATCACCCTTATATATATATATATATATATATATATATAACTAGTACGTATCCCCTGCGATAATGAGTTATTTTCACACCTTGTCCGTTTAAGTCTAAAAAATAATATGGTTATTATTTATTTTCTACCTCTTTTAATCAATGTTAAGTCTAAGAAACAATGAGGTTATTATAAGTTTTTTTTCCACATCTTTTAACCAGCGTTGTTTTTTTAGCCAAACATTAAATATGAGCATGTTAGGGCTAGCTTGTAAAATAATTAATATATTATCTCACTAAAACATTTATACTAATAAAAATTTAATTGTAGCATATAAATTTATCCCTTGATATAAGAGAAAGTAACAATTTTACTTATTGTTGTTCACTATATAATATTTAATTATTATTTTATTATATAATAAAAAAGAATACTGTTAAATAGTGTAGTAGAATTGTTATAAAATTATATGAATTATTTTTTTTACAATCTGGATTTAATATCTTTTTATGATTTGATAATATAACTATAATATATTCTTAATGATATAATATGAGATACAGATTTACATAATACTATTGATTTATTCCTTAATGTTAAGATATTGAATTAGGTAATGTATGATTCACTAATTTGTAATCTGTCTCTTTTTATATTGAAAATAATCATGTGATTGAGTAGAGATAACAATTATCTATAAATTCCTTCATTAAGGAATAATTTTTAAATTGGTCCAAGTGTTGAATGCAATCCGATTTTCTTGTAACTAAAATGAGAAGAAATTTTGAAATATCTAAAACTTTTTAAATATGGTGTGCAATTAATTAGGAGTTGACTTTTCTTCCTACTAATTTAGTAAATGAGATGACTTTTTACATAAGTATAGATTACCGAATACGCTGAGTCTAAGTGACAGTCTCGTGTGCTTCGTAAGTTTATTTGTCATAAATTTATGTTTCGTATTGACAAATGTACAGATTTGATTTTTACTATTAGGGTTGGGAATTGCTATAAACTATTTTAGTTTTTTTTAGGTTACCATATATCATTCTTCCATTTTTTTTATTTGGTGGAAAGCTAGGCTCACAGCTTGGACTCTGTATGGACCCATTCTCCCGACCGCTGGTCGGTCTCCCTAGGTGGGCTTGGAGGTAGCTCGGATGCGGCGTCGATATCCCGGATGAATGTGGGGATACCTCTGGGTAGAAAAGGTCTAACCAATCAGCTTTGTTGGCCCAATCAGCAATGTTTGCTTCAATGCTATCAATTTTTGCAATTATTTAAAAAAACATGACTATGCTTATAACTTAAATTATAAATGTACAACAATAGGCTAGAGATGAAACCCAAGAGTATGGAGTGATCAACAATAACAACAACATAACCTTTTAATCCCAAGCAAGTTAGGATAGGCTAGAGATGAAACCCAAGAGTATGGGGTGATCAATTTATAAAAATTAAAAAGACTGAGTTATACATTGGAAAATTTTAAAGGTATAGATTAAATTGAAAAAGTCACTAAAGTTGGATATTTAGGTACATCTAGTATCCTTTATATATAATTTTCGAATTTGTTGAGATTAAGTGATAGGCTCTTCTATATATACAATTGAGTAATATTATCTCATGTGAACAATTTGAACTAATCTGCATACGCACACAATATTTTAGTTCTTATAATTTCATTATGAAGTATAGAAAATGATGCATATTTGATATTTCATACTACTATATTTTCAGACATAGTAAAATGGAAATTAACGCAGAGCTTAACTTAAAAAATTTGCAATTTCAATCTTTGACATTGTCCTCCAAAAGGAAACAAATCTCTACAAATCTAATCAGTTGTATTAATTTTAAATAATTGCTCCCAATTTACTAATTACGCATTTTCACAAAAGGATAAAATTATTGAAGTTTATGGTAAGAAATCTTGTTTTCACTTTTCAGCAAAGGCCCAACTCCCAAGTCCAGATCTCAACCCGAACCTAAAGCCCACGATCTCGCAGCTCGTAAATTAACGGCCCAGATCAATCCTAGCCCTCGCCAAAATTGAATTCAAATTGAGTAGGTAACGTTACGATTTTCCGAGCCTCAGGTTCGGCTTACCCGAACCTAAAGAAAATCCCCAAATAAAGTAAATAGAGAGCTTTGATCAAAAGCTTCATTCCCTCAACTGAAAAAATTTCCAAGTTTGATTGCCAAAAAGGCAAAAACCCCATTTTGTCTTCAGTGTCTCTTTCTACAATAGAGGGAAATTTGTAGGGTTTTGTTTTGTTTGTGATCGGGCCAAGTTGTGGAAAGAAATCCTTCGAAGTATGTTTTATTTGGATGTTAGATATTGTATATTTCAACATTCATGGGCTTTGTGCGTTCATACATTTGAGTTTTATATGATTTCTT
This sequence comes from Striga asiatica, assembly GCA_008636005.1. Lineage (NCBI taxonomy): Eukaryota > Viridiplantae > Streptophyta > Magnoliopsida > Lamiales > Orobanchaceae > Striga > Striga asiatica. The sequence continues at coordinate 573,647 of BKCP01000558.1, read as the reverse complement.
ATGTTGTCTGTTACGCTGATGGACTGATATCAGGGTTCATTTCTTATTTCTCTTTGTCTTCTTTCCTTGTTT
>BKCP01000558.1:554241-573553 GCA_008636005.1 Striga asiatica | reverse complement strand
TGGAAGGGGGGGTTTGAGAGTTTAATTGTGAATGCAAAAATTGCAGTTATGATGGAGGATTCAAGAATGCGTGGGAACATGAGGGAGATGAATCTTGCTTCGAGAAGGGCTGAAGAAGCTGGTATGCTTTGTTTCTTAATTCTCTTTACCAAAGATTGTATATTTGTTTGTTGCCTTGTTTGATTTATCTCTCAGTTGTTTCAAAGATGCATGCATGGCATTTTTTTATTTTAATTTTGATATTGGAATGTGGGGTTTGTGTTATGTTCTTTTTATCTGTAGTCAATCTGGGACGTCGTTTTCATTGTTCCCTGAAAATAAAAAATGTATTTTTACTGGGTCCGGTGAGATCAGTTTAAAAAATGATAGAACATTTATTGATTATGTTGAGTTATCTAAAGTCTTACCTTGTTGTGTCTGGTATCTAAATGCTCTTTACCAAAGAGTAGAAATTGCCATTTTTTTGCTTTATGTGAATTCTTGATTAGAATATTTGAGATCCAGTGGAATTTGAGGGCTAATTAAGTGTTGTGGTATATACTTTGATGGGAACTTCTTAAAGCTTTGAGAAGATATCAAGCTGTCCATTGGCTTGATTACCTTGTGGGCCCACTCGGAATCCCGAGCCAGACGACTGAAAAACAGTTCATTTCTTGCCTGAGAAATGGGTTGATCCTCTGCAATGTAATCAACAAAATTCAACCTGGTTCAGTTCCAAAGGTATCTATTCTCTCCATTTATGTTTATTTCACCCATGGCCTAGTTCTTGAGGATTTGAAGAATTTTGATTTCTGATTTTTTTAGTTGAATAAATATGAATCAGGTCATAGAAAAAACTTCGGCTTCACCAGCACTCTTGTGGGATTCCCAGCCATTGCCGGCTTATCAATATTTTGAGAATGTCAGGAACTTTCTAGTGGCCGTTCAAGAATTGAAGCTTCCTAATTTTGAGGCTTCTGTTTTTGAGAGGGTAAGAAAAGAAAGTGACCCTTTTTTGCTTCATCAGTTAAAATGCATGTGAGTACCAAAATCCAACATTTTAATGTTGTGTGGTTAGGAAAATCTCCAAGCAGGGTCATCAACCAAAGTTGTTGATTGCATTTTGGCACTGAAGGATTATTATGAGTGGAAACAAATGACTGGTGGCAATGGATATTACAAACCGCCCAGATCCCCTCATGTTGTGCATTCAGCTGGTAGAGTCAATGCTCGGGCTCCAGAATTTGTTTCTTGTGATAGTGCCAGAAAATTAGATATGTCGAAATGTGTCAACAAACCAATGCCATCAGAAATCGATCTCAGAAAGCTTGAAGGTAATTGGTTTTGCTCGTTTTCTGTTTTTACTTATGCCCATCGGATAATATAACATCTGTAGAAACTAATTGTTCCAGCATCTGAGCGAGTTCGGTTTTTCAATTGATCCAATTTTTTTTATATCGCAATCGTTTGCTTCAATGTTAATTTATTGATATTTATCAGAATTTTCCATTGAGGCTCTGCCAACTCTGGCTAAAGTTAACGAGATCTTTTATTAAAATATTACTAGATTGTTGTATTATACTCTTGTTGGTTTTTTCACTTAATAGGGGGAGTATTTTTCATTTGATTGTGGATATATTAATATTTCAGTTTTCCTGTTTAGTGTTAGGCATGTCTTTGGACTTCCATGCTTATGTTAGTAATTTATCCTCTAATAACTTAATTGTCGAAATCTACAGATAAAATTGACAAAGCACTGGCTCAGCATATGACTGACACTAAGGAGAACATGGATGGTAATCAAGTTGCTGCTTATCATAGTGGAAATGCGGTGTGTGCACAGCTTCATGTTTTGATCTTTGTTTCCTGTAAATGGTTTAAGTTCAGAGTTTTCTTACGAATTTTTTCCCTTTTATAACAGGATTCACTGAATCTTTTCAGCAAGATTCTCTCAACTTGCCTAGAGGAACAATTTCGAGCAACATTTCCCGAGGTAGGAAATATTTCCTTTGGAAGGAGCTTATCATAATAAAAGGGTACATTTCGTGCCGCATCATTGTTGAATTGAATTGAGTAATGTAAAGAAGTTTTGCGGACTTGGTGACTTTTGTAAAGTTGCCAAATCTTTAGTTGAATATACCTTCTTGTACATCAATTATTTGTAGTTGACATTCAATTGTGACAGATGCATTATCTTTGTGTCTGCAAACAGATGAAGTCAAGTATTCTGGATTATTTGAAACAAAGAAGTTGCTCAACTGTGCATCCCACTTCAAAGCCTATTGAAGATTTGTCCAATCTGAAAAACCGCAAGGTATTTTTGTTAAGAGAATTCTGTTTGACTTCTTTCAACAACATTAGTTTCTATTATCACACACCATTTTGCACATGGAGACTTGCAATTGTTCAAGTTCCTTTGTGGGTCATTGGGAGATGGTTTATGTGTGAAACATTTATATTTGTTAATACATGACAAAGGGATCTTATATTTATCTTTATCAGTTTATTTTACTTATACGTTTACTAAATATCTTGGCGTGTCAACTCGTTTTATTGAAGTTTTTCATCACTTTGAGGTTGATATGATCTGTACTTCGACAAACAGAGATTTTACGTAAATATGTGTAATACTTCTTCTTCCTATTTATTATAATAAAATGGATAACATTATCTGGTAATAGTGTTGCAGAGCTTGCTTGAGGAAGGGTAACTGCAACCACTGGAGTCTAGTTGAGCAACAAGAAAAAGAGCTCTCTGTAAGCTTTTGTTAGCTTATTTATTTGCCTCAATCTTTTGTAGCTCATTGTGATTAACGTTTAATTTTACAATATGTGACATCTCAAGTGTTCTTTATTTCATATCCAGCACTTGAACTGCTTGCAATAGGTTGTTTCTTGCACTAGGCACGTGTGAATCTGCAATTACAAACATATGGGAAATTTTTTGACATCTTTTCTTTTCTTAATTTGCCTGTGAATTGAAAAAAAAAAATGGGAAATTCAGAAACCTCTTGGTTTGTGTGTTTGAAACGATATTTCATTGCAGAATATCAAGCTGTTGTTATCAAGTACAAAGCAAGACGTTGAGAGTCTCCAGTTACAGATTCAAAATGACTTTAAAGAACTTGGTACTTTTCTATCCGAACAACCTAGTATTTCATCAATCTATAAGCTTGTAATTGGATAACAGAATGTGATGATAGCAAAGGTTAAAGGTATTGGAGGGCGATTGTGCTCTATCTGTCATCTCTATTTTTGCAACAGAATGCTTGAAAAATTAAACTTTTATTCAACTTAAAGGATATGAGCTGTTTGTTTATTTCAGGAGAACAAGTGCTTGAGATGTCTAATGCTGCTCTTGGTTATCACAATGCCGTTAAAGAGAATAGGAATCTTTACAACATGGTTCAAGATCTGAAAGGTTAGTCAAGCTTTACATGTGTATATTCCGCTATGCTATATTTGCCGAAGTGATTCACATGTTTTATGTCTCAGGTAAGTAATTTGTTTTTCTTATGTCTTTCTTAATGTAAATTTCACCAAAATCTAAAACTTGACCGCGCAATAAAAACATATGGAAGTTCATAGCAAAAGTATACAAAGAAAGAGAGCGATTAAGTCAGAAATCTAAAACTAGGGCTCACATCCTTCTGATAAATGTTTCTATGTTCTTGCCATTATTGAAAGAATTTTATGGTGAGACTGTCTGTTTAATCTTTTTTCAGGAAATATTCGGGTTTACTGCAGGATTAGACCAGCCCATGATTCCAAAGTGCAAAATGTTATTGATTTTATTGGAAACGATGGGTCTCTAGTGGTTGTAGATCCAAAACCTATTAAAGATGGAAAGAAAATATTCCAATTTAATCATGTGTTTGGTCCATCAGCTAGTCAAGGTAATATGGCACCAACTTATAAGTCAAGAGAGCTATAATTTTTCAGTTCTTTTGTTTGCTAATTTGGACCTAATCTTTCAGCTGAGGTTTTTAGAGACACTCAGCCCCTTGTTAGATCCGTATTGGACGGTTACAATGTTTGCATATTCGCTTACGGTCAAACCGGGTCAGGAAAAACACATACCATGGTGAGTATATTTTTAGTTATATATTTTCTGCCAATTCATAGTTTTCTTTCTTTATAAGTTTTCTTTTTATGTTTTGGTCTTACATATAATCATTTCTTCTCTCTTGACAGTATGGTCCTCCGTGTGGATCAACCGAGCAGATGGGAATCAGTTATTTGGCTCTTACCGATCTTTTCGAACTGTCGGACCAAAGAAAGGACGTCACAAAGTATGAAATTCAAGTGCAGATGGTTGAGATTTACAACGAGCAAATTCACGATCTTCTTGCCAAGGACTCGGGCTCCAAAAAATATCCTTTCTGCATTTTGAGACATTCTCAACAGCTTAATTTCAAGTAAAAAATGCACTGCAATTTCTTGTTTGCTTTAACTAATTAATAAATTAGAGATCCGCAGTTGTGTGAGCGAGAACAGCAGCTTGGTTCTCCCAGATGCTACACTTTGTCCTGTTAAGTCAGCAAATGATGTCATAAAGTTAATGAAACTCGGTGAAGTAAATCGTGCAGTTGGCTCGACAGCAATTAATGTTAGAAGCAGCCGTTCACACAGGTCAAATTTTAAGTTTCTCATATTTAGTTTTTTTTATAATAGCCGAGAATTAAATTTATATTATTATTTGTTTGTTTTCATGTGTGCAGTGTACTGTCTGTGCATGTGCATGGGGAAGATGCTTCCGGAAGCTTGATCCACAGTTGCCTCCATCTGGTGGATTTAGCTGGCAGCGAGCGTGTGGATAAGTCAGAAGTGACGGGTGATGGGCTTCGAGAGGCACAGCATATAAACAAATCTCTTTCTTGTTTGGTCGATGTTATAACGGCTTTGGCCCAAAAGAACTCTCATATTCCCTACCGAAACAGCAAGCTCACTCTACTTCTCCAGAACTCCTTGGGTACTTTACCATTTGTGAATGTGTTTATTTCAAACTATTTATTTCAAATTCATATGCAAGAAGAATGAACTACTACAGGGAACCACTGCTAAAAAACAAGAATTTGTTGACTTAACATCTGCTAATTGTAGTTTTGAGTTGTTTTTTTTTTTAGGAGGAAGTGCAAAAACGTTGATGTTCGCTCATGTGAGCCCGGAAGGCGATTCTTTTGGAGAGACAATGAGCACTTTAAAGTTTGCTCAAAGAGTTTCTACTGTGGAACTCGGTGCAGCTCGTGCGAATAAGGAAAGCAGTGAGGTTTTAGAGCTCAAAGCAGAGGTATATATCATATATGGACTTCTTCTTCTTGGTTACATGCTATTTAAGTTAAAACATCTTCATTCTTTTTATTTTTATTTTTTATTTTTTTTCCCTTTTTTTTTTTCACAGATAGAGAACCTTAAAAAGGCCTTAGCTGACCGTGACATCGTGACACCCCCAACGAAAAGATTCAAAGAGGCAGCTAAAACACCTCCAAAATCGAGAAGGTCAAGCATCGAGAAGGTGACCCCACCAAAGTCCACAAGAAGGCTGAGCATTGAATATGGGGCCAAAACCCCCTCAGTCTTCCCACCAAGGCCCAACAGAAGGCTGAGCATCGAGTCGAGTGGGCCCGAACAAGAAACCTCCCGACCCGCAAAAGCCCGATCACGAAGGTTGAGCCTCGAGGGCCCGAAAAACGAGCTAGTGAACTGTTCTGACCAACAGCAGGTGGGTTTTCGGTCGCAAAAGAATAATCCCTGTCAGCTCGGGTACAGAGTGGGCCGGGCCCCTTTGAGCCCGTTAAGCTCTTCTTCAGTCACCAAAACACCGGTCGAAAAAATTGATACAGCCACAATGAAGGTTAGAACACCCGAGCCACAGTTGTTAAAACCGGAAATGCAAACGCCTTGCTCGACGACTCACAAAAAAGGTTCTCAATTGAGAAAATCACTTCGGACGATTGGCAAGTTGATCAATGGTTCGGAAAAGAGGAACCAACAAAAACCAACTGAAATAATGTTGCCAGGTGGTAGTGTGGGCCCAAAATCTGCGATATCATCGAATGCAAGGGCCGTGAGGAGACAGTCGTTGACAGGCGTACAACAACCTACTTCTCGGCGGTCTTCACTTGGAGGGGTCTCGACTGACTCTTGTGAGTGCCAAAAAGGAAAAAAAAAAAAAAAGAAAAAAAAAATGGAAAAATGGAAGGACATTAGAAACTCATGCATTAATATTATGATATTGTGAACTTGGATTATTATGATAACACACATTTATCTAAGCTTTTTATTTATTGTGCAGATGACAATGGAAATAGAAATGCTGGGACAACACCTCCTCAGGTTCGGGCCTCGACAAAGCTCACAAAACGTTGGATTTAGGATGATGACTTTTTAGTTAGGCTTACTTGAAACATGTTGATGTTCTTCTTTTTCTTTATCGGGTACTTCGACTTGAAGCGCCCAACGAGAGAGGTAAAACGAGTTCTTTATTTTGTTGATTGATACATGGAGATCGGCTATACGAAGTGTTATTTTAATGGAAAACAGTATTTCAATCTTTAGAATAACAATTTTCTACATTTTATTCCTTTTGATTATGAACTAGTAAATGATTCTATGCTCCTTGCCTCCTTCCTAGCAAGCCTCTTAATTCTGCACATCACTGAACAGTGAGCACAGTGTGCAAGTTGTTTTTGAATTTCTTTTTTTTTTTAATTTATTTTTTATCTCAAAAAAAGAATATGTGACAGCTGATTTTTTTTTTATTTTAATTATATATGTATTAGAGTAATCTAGGACTCAATATTTGATTTAATATATTAAAATTAAATATAATAGCTTCATGTCAATAGATTTAACTTTTAAGAGACATGTGGGTTGAATTGTGTTCTTGTACAAATCCACACTTGATAGATGCTCATGCCCATCAACAGGACTGTTTGAAAACTGGAATTTAAATTAAATGACTTCCTGACCATGTGACTATTGCAACTCAAAATGACCAATTAGGTGTCACAGGTTAATTTTTATATCAAAATTGATTTTTTTGTCCTAAAGGAGAAATAAATTAGTGATTGGATGTAGAAATTTAGTCAGCAATGTTGAATTTAGCCATTAAAAGTTGTCTGTATATCTGATTCAGTTTTAAATTGGTCAAACATATCCGTTCACAGATATGGCTGCTGGAATGTGAAGTCATGTGCAGGCAAAGGAACAAATGAGCACTCATAAATTTTACCAACCTTTAAAAGAAAATATTCTAATAAGTTACCTGCATTAATATAAAGCAGATTTCACTAGATAGTGCCCAACAAACACTGAGCTGAGATTTCGTTGAATAGTTGTTCTCCAAGTACCAAACTTGATGTTTATATTGATGGGGACGAGATTAGAATGATCTTGGTCATTTAGCATCAGTGGTTTAATTGTTTATTTAATTTGTTTTATTTATTTATTTCTTTTGTTTTAATATTTATTAAGACTATCTTAAATTTATTAGGAAACTTATTTATTTTATTAGAGTTATGTACTTGTTGGGCGAGATATTTGCCTAGAGTTGTCCAATCACAAGACAATTCGAACGGGCCCGAAAAATCGGGCAAGACAAGAACAGGAGTCGAGGTCAACCTACGCTTAAGAAGAGAAAAAGCGCCAGTGGCCTCCACAGAAAGGCAACTCCGCGCAAAAGTCTTGCTAGTAAGACAATCCATAATAGGTGTCATGATGGAATTGTAATGGGATATAAAACGCCAGTGAAAGGAAGCGAGACCATGGAAGCTGCGCGTCTCAGTTAACGAGGTGGGCGTCGGTCAATCCCAAATCGCCGTCACCTTGCTGTCGTTCACACGAACTCCGTCCGCCGAAATCACAAAACCAAGAAACTAGACGGAGTCTACAAAAAAGAAGCACTTCTTTGAGGCTGCATAAAACACCTCGGCGCGTAAGATGAGAAGCACCGAGCGAACATGAACCAAATGCTCCTCAACCGAGCGATTGTAGATAAGGATGTCATCAAAGTAGACGACACATACTTCCCAATGAGATCGCGCAACTCCTGGTTCATAACGCGCATAAACATGTTGGGTGCGTTGGACAATCCGAAGGGCATCACTAAGGCTGCAAACGAGCCGAGTCGAGTCGAGCATTGGCCTTATCGAGCATGATTGAAATTTTTTTCTGAGCTGCTCGAGCTCGTCGAGCTCGATTTTTTAGGCTCGAGCTCGACTCGATAAGAAAATATAATACCGAGCTCGAGCTCGACTCGAATTCAAAATGCTCGAGCTCGGCTCGAGTTCGGTTCGAAAATTTTCAAACAATTTTGTCAAATTATATATATAGAAGGGGTATTTTAGTAATTTACCATATATCTCGAGCCGCTCAACAATGTAAAATTTGGGCTCGAGCTCGACTCGAGTTCGTGCTCGAGCCGCTCGAGCTCGACTCGAGTTCGGTCAAACTCGAGCTCGAGCCGAACTTTGACTCGAGCGCTCGCGAGTCGCTCGACTCGTGTGCAGCCCTAGGCATCACCAACCACTCAAAGAGCCCCTCGTGAATCTTAAACGTCGTCTTCCATTCATCACCCGGCCGAATGCGAATTTGATGATAGCCACTGCAAAGGTCCAACTTGGTAAACACGGAAGCCCCGTGCAGCTGATCTAGTAAGTCATCTAAGAGAAATAGAAAATCGCTAGCGCATCGTAATCTTGTTGATAGCGTGACTATCCACACACATGCACCACGAACTATCTTTTTTAGGAATAAGCAAAGCAAACACAGCGCAAGGACTCAAGCTCTGTTGGACCACCCCACGCTGTAACAATTCCTCCATCTGTCAACGTAGCTCCTCATGCTCCGCCGGGCTTATCCAGTAGTGCGAACCATTAGGTAGAGAAGCACTCGGCACCAGGTCAATATGATGATGTATATCCTTCAATGGCAAACCACCCAACAAATCCTCCAGAAAGACATCCGCAAATAGACATGGCCACGGGACGACCCGGCACGGACCCGGCCCGGTCAAACCCGTTGACCACGGGTCCGAGCCCGGACCGAATTTTCGACGGGCAGTTTCAAGGTCATATGGTGACACTGATAATAAAGCGCAAACCTGCCCGCCAGTGTGCAAATCGACTCAAATATATGATGACGCTGAATGGCATCGTCGAACGACGAACGCAGAGACAAACAAGAACATCGAATAACAAGTGTCGGACCGACGTCGCCAGGCACGTGTTCCTCCTCCAAAGATGGTTCCTCGTCGAAAATCGGTGGACCCGCGTACTTGGGTGAATCAGGCACATCCGCGAAAGGCATGTGAGTCGCCCGCCTTCAGACAAGCCGCCTGGCGGTGTCCAGGCTCGCCGCACGTGAAGCCGCACAGCAACCGCCTGCTTGTGCGCCCACAACCGGCACGACACCTGCTGTCGCTGCTAAAGTTTAGGGTACTCGAGCTCAAGCATAGGATTCTCGACTCGTTTATCACTATTAACGAGCGAGCCTTATTGAGCCGATCTCGAGTTCTAACGAACCGAACTATAGAAAATTATATATAGGTTTGCTTTTCGAGNATAAAGCTCCATTCTTGTCAACTTATACACACAAAGCATTTGTTTTTCCTCTTCCTCACCGTCCTTGTGACCAAAAATTGTTCATAGAAATTAGAAAATAAAAAAGAGAGAGAAAAAAAAAGAATCAGCTAAAAATGGTGAAATACCAAAGAAAAAACCTGTATTTGCTGTGGAAGAACAAAGAGCACCTTGTTGGTGAAGATGAAGAGTCTGGCACTGGCCCTTTTGAGTTAATCTGCAAAACCTCTGTTTTTAGCAGGAAAATGGCAAAGCCCCAGTTTTTTTATCTTGTTTTTCTCTCTCTGGCCTGTTGCTACTTGTTCTTGCCATCGTTGCTTTGTAAGTTCTCCTTTTTTTCCCTTTGTTTTTTTCTCGTCACATGTTCAAGTTTCTTAACTTGTGGAAGTTTAATTGTTTATTTTGTTTGATTTTGATTTATTTATTTATTATGTTTTGTAGATTTTTTTGGCGTTAGCGGAGATGGCTTTGGGGCTGAGGCTGGTGTGAACGGTTTGCTATGTTCTTCTGTTCCTAATGGTAAGGTGGCTCTTGCTCTGTTATCTTTGTTTCTTTTTTTTTTTCATAAAAATGGTATCTTATCTATTTGGTTTTTTTTTTCTTTAAATTAAATAATATTTAAAAATTAAAAATATAGAATCAATAATGTAATACAATTTACTTATATTATTGAAAATGTTATATGAAATTAAATTATGAAAAATTACATAAAATATATTTATTGAAAATTAATACACAATTCAAACTGTGCACGTAATTGATTATAAATTACAGTATATTCATTTCAAAATAAGTGTTATTTTAAAACTTTTATTCAGAAATTCGATGTAACTACAATGTGATTCAATGGAATGTGTATCGTCTGGATTTTGCGGGCCTTTCTATTCACATACTACGGAAATTTGAATTGAATCCCAAGTCCAAGTATACAATACATTTATGATGTTTGTCCAGATAGTGAGTTTGATTGATCTTCTTACCATTTGATTTTTAATTTTAGATTAAAATATTTTTATTTTTTTGTCAATATATTATATACTAAATTTAAACCATACAACTAATAAAGATAATATTTGACTAATAATAATATTTGACTAATAGAGATAATATTTGACTAAATGGATTCTGTACAAATATTAAATTGAGTACCTTTTACTTTTTTTTTTTCAGCATCTTTGCTGTACCTTAACCATAGTTTCAGACACAAAAGACTGGAATGAAAATACCATAATTATTTTGGTTAGTTTGAATTTTGACAAATGTTTCATATTCTCTTGATTTAGGCACCTTATGTTGTGACCGAAGGAGCAGAAGATCAGACGTATGCGTAATGAAAGGCGACGTGCGAACCCACTCCCCATCTTCCTCCATCACGCTCTACGAATCCAACGGCCCGGATGATCCCATCCCCTCTAAATCCGGTGGGCCCAATTCCGGCCCGGTCCGCAGGGAGAAAATCCGGCCCTACACTCGAAAATGGGAAACCGGCGTGATGAACAAGATCGGCGAACTGGACCTCGTCGTCCGAGGAAAATCAGGCCGGGCCCACCATAAGTGTGACGTCATCCACGATGTCCCGGCCGTGTTCTTCTCTACCGGAGGGTACACGGGTAATCTCTACCACGAGTTCAACGATGGGATTGTGCCTTTATACATCACCTCCCAAAAGTTCGACAAGAGGGTCGTTTTCGTCATTCTCGAGTACCACGATTGGTGGATCATGAAGTACGGCGACGTTCTCTCTCAACTCTCCGATTTCCCGCCGGTCGATTTCAACGGCGACAAACGAGTCCATTGCTTCCCGGAGGCCGTCGTCGGTTTACGGATCCACGACGAGCTCACGATCGACCCTCTCAAAATGGAAGGCAATAAAACGATCGTCGACTTTCACGAGCTTCTGGGCCGGGCCTATTGGCCGCGCATCAAGGGTTTGATCGACCACGAGGCCCGGTCAAAGTCAAACACTTCGGTCAACTCGAAAGTAGAAACCCGTGATTTGACCAAACCGAAACTCGTGATTATTTCTAGAAACGGGTCGAGGGCAATCATGAACGAGGGCGAGTTGGTTCGGGCCGCGGAGGATATCGGGTTTAAAGTCGAGGTCATCCGGCCCGTAAGGACGACCGAGCTTGCAAAGACTTTTCGGGCCCTTAACTCATGCGACGTTGTGGTTGGGGTCCATGGGGCCGCCATGGCCCACTTCCTCTTCATGAACCCGGGCTCGGTTTTTATACAAGTCGTGCCATTGGGTACGGATTGGGCTGCGGATAATTGTTACGCTGGGCCTACCGTGAAATTTGGTTTGAAGTACATTGGGTATAAGATCCACCCAAAAGAGAGCTCGTTGTACGATGAGTATAGTGAGAAAGACCCGGTTTTGAACGACCCGGAGAGCATTAACAGTAAAGGGTGGGAGTATACGAAGAGGATCTACTTAAACGGTCAAACCGTGAGGTTGGACCTTAGGAGGTTCGGGAAAAGGTTGCTTCGTGCGTATTATTACGCGTTGGCTCGGAAGAGCGGACGACATTTAGGTCGTCATTTAGGTTGAAGTAAATTTTCATCTTTTTTTTTTCTAATTTTTTTGTTGTTGCAGAAAAAAAAAAGGAAAAGAAAATGATAAAATATACAAATGAATAAGAATTTATGTAGATTAATGTTGTGAATGATTGCAGATAACTTCTTTGAATTTTGTACTATAGAGGATGTTTGCTTGTTTGGCCATATATATATATAAAGGGATAATTACGTTAATTATAGAAATAGTCAAATATCTTTGAATATCACATATTAATAATTTTATCCTTCTCCATACTATTTCAAACCTACATCTTGGTATGATGTGTCAATTTATGGTGTTTCGTAATCTTATATATTCTAATCTTACCTCAATTATGAATTATGATATTGTGAACTTGGACTATGAACACATGCATTTATCTAAGCTTTTATTTATTGTGCAGATGACAATGGAAATAGAAATGCTGGGACAACACCTCTTCAGGATCGGGCCTCGACAAAACGTTGGAGTTAGGATGATGACCTTTTAGTAGCTAGGCTTACCTGAAATGTTGGTGTTCTTCTTTTTCTTTATCGAGTGCGTCCACTTGAAGCACCCAACGAGAGAGGTAAAACGAGTTCTTGATTTTGTTGATTGATGCATGGAGATCGCTATACGAAGTGTTTTTTTATGTAAAAACTGTACTTCAATCTTTAGAATAATATTTATAAAAGTAACAATTTTCTACATTTTATTCCTTTTGATTATGAAATANAAAAAAAAAAAAAAAGGATATTCTCTACTCAGCTTGTTGATGTTCCTCATGGATTCTATGCTCCTAGCAAGCCCCTGAACAGTGAGTACAATGTGCTTTAATTATGTGTATTAGAGTAATCAAGGACTCAATATTTGATTTAATATAATAGCCTCATGTCAATAGATTTAACTTTTAAGAGACTGGGTTGAATTGTTTTCTTGTACAAATCCACACCGGATAGATGCTCATGCCCATCAACAGGACTGTTTGAAAATTAAGTGGAATCTAAATTAATTAATTAAATGATTTCTTGGCCATGTGACTATTGCTCAAAATGACCAATTAGGTATAACAGGCTATAATTTATATCAAAATTGAATTTTATTTATTATAAAGGAGAAATAAATTAATGATTGGATGTAGAAATTTAGTCAGCAACGTTGAATTTAGCCATTAGAAGTATGTGTATTCAGTTTTAAATTGGTCATCTGTTGACAGATATGGCTGCTGGAATGTGAAATTTTTTACATACTTCTTTTATATATATATATATATAGTTCTAATAAGTGACCTGCATTAATATTAAGCAAATTTTACTGGATAGTACCAAAACAAAATTTGAGATCTGAGATTTCATTGGATGACTGAGATTTTATTGAAGTGTTTACCATGGGAAAATTCACCCAGTGCCCATGTTGGGCCTAAACAGTAAACTGTTGGATTAACATATAACTGCACATGTATGCGTGTGCATATGATCTGACGGTCCAGACCTTAATATGGACAAATTTTCCACTTATAATCCAATAAAATCGAATATTGTGTCACTGTAAATAATGATATTAAATATATATCAGGTTAATGGTTGGCCCGGTCTAACACAAAATTTCATGTTTATATAATTGCCAATGTTACATCATTTTCATCTTTGGAATTAGTCAACAAAAATTTCCAAAATTGTTTGAACTTTGAACAACTAGAATGGATTTATTTACAATGACATTTTTCTCTCTTATTAGCAACATTTTAGGTTTTATCTTTTTGAGAAACTTGGAAAACATCGAATTTAATGATAGGTTGATATATTCAAAACAGTTTGATATGTTAAAAAAAGTAGTGTGAAATCAAAGGAAGTGGAAGAGACTAAGAGCAAGTGCAAAAACACCATTTTTTTTTTTTGTATAGAAAATGAGGCGGGTGCCTTAAACGACTACATTACGAGTGTAGGAAACCCCTAAGATGTCGTGCTTTAACCACTGTTTCACCCCCGTTGGAGGTTCATTGAAAATGTGAAGCCCGCACGGCATGGTTGCGGCCATGGGCGCAAGATAATCGGCTGCAAAATTCTCTTCTCGATAAATATGCCGAACGTCTACTCGCCATTCCCTTGCCAACAATTCCCGAATTCCTAGAATAAGGCTACTATGTACCGCGGCTGGAAGCTCGTCCTGGAATATCACTTTCACTACACTACTATTATCGACTTCCGCTATAACCCTACGATGACCCTTGTCCCAAGCCAACTTTAATCCCTGAAATAGACCCCATAGCTCCGCACCCATTATCGAGCAAAACCCGATATTCATCACAAACCCGGAAATCCATGTGCCGCACTCGTCTCGTAGCAAACCTCCAGTCCATGCCATTCCCGATTGGTGATTTAAGGCACCATCCCAATTAATCTTGATAAAACCTGCTGGTGGCTTGGACCAGGCCAGCCACCTTTGCTCCCTACACGTTCCAGCTTCTCTAATGAATTTTGAGGCGAGGGCTGCCGAGTGGATCCCCTCAACCTTCCTTTCAATTTCCGCCACCCTACCTTGGATATTAAAGGCATAATTATCGAAAATGAAGACGTTCCTGTCCCTCCATATCTTCCACAGAATAACACCAAATACACAGCTCCAATTCTCCACATGTACCTCTAGCCTGTTACGTAAATTCTGAATAACCCATTCATGGAGTTCCAATTTGAAAAAAGAAGAATGGTACTGAGATGGAATGAGTCGACGCCATGTTAATGTAGAATGGCTACAGTCCCTAAGGCAATGGAGGATCGTCTCTTCAGTAGTTCCACATATCTCACACGCGGCACTCTCGGCAAGGTGCCTTCGGTATCTTTCTGAGTTGGTTAGTAAACGGGTTTTGAGTATCAACCAAAGGAACTGACGAATCCTCTGCGGACCGGTCCAACTCCAGACCTCTTTCCACATGCGGTTTGCAGCCCTAGAATTTTCGGTCGCCAAAGCTCCATAGGCCGACCTTGTAGTGAATCGACCATTGGATGACCAACCCCAGTACCTGACGTCTTCTCCCAGCTCTGGTGATGGTGGTGGAACCGCTGCAATACGTAGCAACATGGACGTGGGTAGAAAGGATTGAAAAATATCCCAACGCCAAACACCTGCATTATCAGCAAATAAGATTTGAAGAATTGGTTAAAAATTATACAACTATTTGTTTCCTAAATTTGTATCTAATTTGCACGGTTTTTAAATTAATTTATATTTAGAATTATTTTCATAAATAATTGACACATTTTTTGCATAAAAATTTCCAAATTTGTTACCAGAAAAGATATGATTTAAATTTTGGTAAAAAAAAATAAAAAATATGATACAAAAAAAATGAGATTCAAATTTTTCCATAAGAATCTCTAAATTTGTTACAAAAAAAATAGGATTCAGATTTTGTTACTAAATATTCACATGTGTTTTTTTAAACTTTCCATTAGTAGTAAGTCAAACATTAAATTTATTTGGTCAAACTTTATATTAATGTATTTTTTCAACAACCTCTTTATATATACTAGTACGGTACCCGTGCGATGCACGAGAGCATTTATTACCTATTTGTTTTTTAAAAGGTATTTTTGTATTTAAATTGTCTCATGGCATTAAAAATATCATGAAAATGAAAATTTATATGTCATTAACACTTCCTTATGTACAACATTATTGGTTTGATTCATTGACACGTAAAATACTACATAGGTGTTCGAATTTTATCTAAAATTGTATATTATTAGTTATTACTTGACAATTTTTAAAAAAAACTAAAGGATCTTATTAATTAAACTAATTATAGTAGAAAAAAAGTAGGAATTTTTTAGGGATTTTTACCCATTATTTATTTTAAATCTAATTCTAAATTTCAATTAAGAAAAATTAAAAAGAATCATTAATACTCCTGAAAATAAAACCGATTTTCCTACCAATAAACCGATTTTTTTATCAAACAAATTGATCCGAATATTTTTTAAACTAAACAAAAAAATCATCAATTTTTCCTTAAAATGCAATCGAATTTTTCTAATACTGCACCGATTTTTTTATCAACCAAATTGAATTGAAAATAATTTGAATAAAAAATTGAAACAATTTGTTAATGTTTATGTAACTGTCTCTTTCCTAAAGAAAATGATATGAACTTAACCAAAAAAAATGATATGAACTACCAAAATCTCGGTAAAACATGGTTAAGAAGAAACATAAGAACTCCAAAAAAATCAATGCATTTAAATTTTGAAAAGTTGCACACAATTTTTCCTAAATAATTGGATAAGGTGACTTTAAATATCAAAGACAAACCGTTTTTGTCATCAAAAAATGTGAACACAATTTTCAATATACATCCCGTCCAAATATCAATTTTATTCTAAAATAAAATTTGCACGTGGTTTTATCCAATTTACACACTTTTTTTAAAGAAAAAATTATTCAATAAGATTGGAAGAATTGGTTAAGAATTGGACTATTTGTTTCCTAAAATTGTATCCAATTTGTACGGTTTTTAAGTTAATTTGTATTTAGAATTGTTTTCATAAATAATTGACACATTTTTTGTATAAGAATCTCCAAATTTGTTACCAAAAAATATATGATTTAAATTTTGGTTAAAAAAGTAACATATGATACGAAAAAAATGGGATTCAAATTTTTCCATAAGAATCTCCAAATTAGTCACAAAAAAATAGGATTCGGATTTTGTTACTAAAGTTTCACATGCATTTTTTCAAACTTTCCATTAATAGTAAGTCAAACATTATATTTATTTGGTCAAACTTTTTATTAATTTATTTTTCTAACAACCTCTTTATATATATATACAGATATAGATATAGATATATAGATATAGATATAGATTTGAAAATTTTCTATACACCTTTATTTCATTTGTGTTATTTTTTTATTGAAGTAATTACAGGACATTATCGTGTATATGTGTCATTATTATCCTAAAACATAAAATAGAATAGAAAGGTGTATTGGAAAATCTCGTTTCGCATGGCAAAAAACATTTTATCTTATATTTATTGTTTGTAAAAGTTATAATAGGCATGGATAAAAATCAATTTGCATTGAATATTCTGAAACTATTAGGATATATAAATTATAAAGCACCATAAATCGAGACATAGAATTAACAAGATTGTAGGACTGAAAGTGACATTCAAAGATCATTGACTTTTTTCTCAATTAACCCAATTATATCCCTTTAAAGATATCTTGGCCAAACAAGCAAACATCCTCTGTAGTACAGTTCAAAGAAGTTGACGTTTTCAAGCCGCATTTGAAGCATGTATGCACATGTTATCTGCAATTATGCACACCATTAATCTACATAAATTCTTATTCATTTGTATATTTTGTCTATTTTTTTTTCAAGTCCTCCAACATTGTACAGATCAAACACACTACTAATCTCTTGCAACTTCTCCTTCCTTCTGCAGTTACTATGTTACAACAACAACAACAAAAAAAAGTAAAAAAAAAAAACGATGAAAATTTACTGCAAACCGTGACCCAAATGCCGGCCGTTCTTCCGAGCCAACACGTAATAATACGCACGAAGCAACCTTTTCCCAAACCTCCTAAGGTCCAACCTCACGGTTTGACGGTCTAAGTAGATCCTCTTCGTATACTCCCACCCTTTACTGTTGATGCTATCCGGGTCGCTCAAAACCGGGTCTTTCTCACTGTACTCGTCGTACAATGAGCTCTCCTTCGGGTGGATCTTATACCCAATGTACTTCAAACCAAATTTCGTGGCGGGCCCAGAGTAATAATTCTCCGCAGCCCAATCCGTACCCAATGGCACGACTTGTATAAAAACCGAGCCCGGGTTCATGAAGAGGAAGTGGGCCATGGCGGCCCCATGGACCCCAACCACAACGTCGCATGAGTTAAGGGCCCGAAAAGTCTTTGCAAGCTCGGTCGTCTTTACGGGCCGGATGACCTCGACTTCGAACCCGATATCCTCCGCGGCCCGAACCAACTCGCCCTCGTTCGTGATTGCCCTCGACCCGTTTCTTGAAACAATCACGAGTTTCGGTTTGGTCAAATCACGGGTTTCTACTTTCGTCGCCAGCGTGTTGACCGACGTGTTTGACTTTGACCGGGCCTCGCGCTCCTCGTCTTCGATCAAACCCTTGATGCGCGGCCAATAGGCCCGGCCGAGAAGCTCGTGAAAATCGACGATCGTTTTATTGCCTTCGATTTTGAGAGGGTCGATCGTGAGCTCGTCGTGGATTCGTAAACCGACGACGGCCTCCGGGAAGCAATGGACTCGTTTGTCGCCATAAAAATCGACCGGCGGGAAATCGGAGAGCTGAGAGAGAATGTCGCCGTACTTCGTGATCCACCAATTGTGGTACTCGAGAATGACGAAAACGACCCTCTTGTCGAACTTTTGGGAGGTGATGTATAAAGGCACAATCCCATCGTTGAACTCGTGGTAGAGATTACCGGTGTACCCTCCGGTAGAGAAGAACACGGCCGGGACATCGTGGATGACGTCACACTTATGGTGGGCCCGGCCCGATTTTCTTCGGACGACGAGGTCCAATTCGCCGACCGTGTCCATCACGCTGGTTTCCCATTTTCGAGTGTAGGGCCGGATTTTCTCCCTGCGGATTGGGCCGGATTCGGGCCCACCGGATTTGGAGGGGATGGGATCATCGGGGCCGTTGGATTCGTAGAGAGTGATGGAGGAAGATGGGGAGTGGGTTCGCACGTCGCCTTTCATTATGCATACGTCTGTTCTTATGCTCGTTCGGTCACAACAGATGGTGCCTAAATCAAGAGAACACGAATCATTTGTCAAAATTCAAACTAACCAAATTAATTATGGTATTCCAGTTTTTTGAGTATGAAATTTAAGGTTATGGTACAGCAAA
Organism: Striga asiatica; assembly: GCA_008636005.1. Taxonomy (NCBI): domain Eukaryota; kingdom Viridiplantae; phylum Streptophyta; class Magnoliopsida; order Lamiales; family Orobanchaceae; genus Striga; species Striga asiatica. Next base: position 554,559 of record BKCP01000558.1, on the reverse strand, counting down.
GAAGCTCGAAAAAAAAAGAGTAAAAGGTAGTCAACAGTATAATAGTGTTGTTAGCCTGACGAAACACAATAATCACTGCTAAATCAATAAACAACTTTTTCTAGCCCAAAATTGAAATCAGCCAAAAATGCAAAAGATTGAGAGGAGGAAAGAAAGTGGTGGGACTCAAGAACACACACAAATCTGATAGATTGGTATTATCAGTGATCATTCGATTGCTCCGTAACAAAACCGGTCAGTCGGTCACCATCTCAAAGTAGAAACTTTCATAAAAGCAAGTGGAGAATTAAATCAAACCTACTTATTTCATTCAAAGTA
>BKCP01000558.1:541697-553045 GCA_008636005.1 Striga asiatica | reverse complement strand
ATTGCCTTGATTTTAGAGTGCGCCTTATATTTCAAAAAATTTGAGAAATCCTTATACGCCTTATTCAGAATAGAGGGAGTATTTCTTTATTATTTGTTTATTTAATAAGGAGTGTCCATTAATCATATTACTGTATCAGCTTAATTTTCTTTAATTATATAATGAACAGTTAGGATTGTAAATCGTATTATTATATCGTGATGGTGTATTAACCGTTGTGTTTTTATGTTATCTAGTTATTTATTTTTATTTTTTTTTGGGTACAAATGTTATCTATTTATTTTAATTGGCATATGTATGCCATTAAATTTCCGCGTCTGACATAATGTTACGTGTTGATTTTTTTGATTGTTTTTCTTAACATGCACGAGAAGATTTGTTCTTGTTGAAATTATTATTAAGGGAACAAATAAGTCAATAAGAAAAATCGCTAACAACTACGGCAATTATTATTATTATTATTATTATTATTATTATTATTATTATTATTATTATTATTATTATTATTATTTCTGAAAGCAAAATTAATATTTTATTTACGCATCAAATTAGAAAGTCTCACTCAAGCTGCTATTTAAAGTTGAACTCTGAGTTTGAATTTTTATTCCGTAGAGCTAATAACTAAACGAATTGGAGTTTTGACTCATTTATTAATAAACTGAATTCAAGATTTAATGAGTTGGACTATAAAAAAATAAGTAAAAAATTTATATTTTGAGCCTTACGCTCAAACTCGTTAGCTAAATTCGAGCTCGACTCATTTATCAAACAAGATGCATCGAGTTTCAAGTCTAATGGACCATGTTGAGTTCACGAACGACTCAGTTGTAATAACATACTTTTTATTCAATTGTGAACCAATGACTTTACTCCTAAACCTACGTATAGATCTCTCAGTACAATTCGACATTGAAATATAAAATATATTGTCCTTCCATTTAAGTAGATTATAAATATAAAAGGTTTGAATCTTATATTGCATTTGAAACGAGATTATTGAAACATAAATGCCTTGAACTTGAAGTAATATTCTTAAAGTAACAAGGTACAAATGGCTGTCAAGTTTCAACTTTGATCAGTTTATTTTGTAGGGAAAACGGGTGATGGGTAAATCGAGATCTTGTCTTAATAGTTAACCTTAGCGGATAATCTTTAGGAAATTAATTAAATACGCAATTTAAAACTTATAAAGCAAACGAAAAGAGTGACATTGTGAAAAGTAGGTTTGGCAATCCAAGACCACATGCACAGGGTATTGTATAATATTTTATTGTTCATAATTTCACATGGATTAAAAAAAAAAGTTAATTTAATTCTCGAAATAGTATTTAGTTTTCTAATTGACCTACCAAATTTGAGATTGTTTATAAGTAATTAGATATAAGGTAGAAATATAATAATTCAAATGAATGTGGTATAAAAAAAGACAAAATATTAAGTATTGATAGTTGAAAGTTATATAAACGATTGATTAATATGTTTTCGAAATATATAATAATAAAAAAATTTATTGTCAATTATAAAATTTGGATCTACGCAGAAAAGCAAAATGAAATAACTATTCTTTTTAAGTCACTGGACCGGCGAAACGGATATCTTGCCCAATTCTATCTAAAAATCTAATTTCTCTCACTTTTTAAATTTTCATTTTTCATTATATAAACCTTCACTGGTTAGACAGATAACAAAATAGTCAAATAGCAATGGTCAAATCCGTGAGTTTGAGACAACCCGAACCGATAGGAGTCGGGCTACTTTTCTGAGTGCAAATTAATTCCAATGGTCTGTTTAATCTTTTTCTTTTAACAATAAAAGAGCTAATCCCGTAGGGTCATAGATGTAATTTCCATATCGTATATTATTGAGAGGGAAAATGGCATACCAAAATAGATTAATTTCCAATAAAGTCGTAAAGTAGAAAAAGCCAACATTGGCGGCGTCAATTACAATGCTCTACGAAATTTCTTCATTTTCTAATTAAGCTTTCGTTTATTCACAAATCACATAAAGGTACCACCTTTTCCACAAATTGCAATGCATTGTGTTCTATTTCAGGGGAAATTTTTAGTTTAAAGTTTGATTATAAAGATATTTTAACATATTTTATTTTTTGAGAAATGACAAAACATGTAACTAGCCCCAATTTATACTCCAGATAGTAATACATACCTAAAAAATTATAATCACTATTTATTTGGTATTAAATAATAAGATAATGCTTTTAGCCTTTTCTTTTCACAAATTGCAACGTCATTTAGAATTTAGATTTTAGATTTAAAGGTGGAAAAATATGAAGCACATTTTTTGGCAAATAGGCCATAGATTAGTGTGGGCTTCAATTACAGTTAATGAATACCCAACTTATCGCAACGTGTGTAGATTCGGGCTTAATTGTTACTACTACGACACCGACACCCACTCGTGTACTGCACGGGTTGTTTGAAAAAAAAAATATAAAACATAAAATAATAGAAAAAACACATGTTGTCGTATAAAAGTGCATAAATAGAAAATACCAAAGTCGATATTATTTCAAATTTTAAAAAAAATTCTTTGTACACTACATTAATAGTTTTATTTACAATTTTTCCATTCTTATCGCAACACGGAATTTTCAAGTCTCTCATACTTTTAACTCTAGATAATGCAATATAAAGTTGACCATGACTGAATACATGATTAGGAATTCGTGCACATTAAAAATATACACTATTCATGAAAAAATTGCATCGACCTAGCAATATTCGTGCAAATAAATATTCATGAATAGTTTTTACTGTTCAATAAAAAAATTCTTACTTTTCTATATATAAATTATTTTAAAATATTTGTATAAATATTTTGAAAACATGGTAAAAATATTTTCATGGATGTTAAAATTGAATTTATTAACATGTTTGAAATTTTCACCATCCTTTTCATAAAATTCTAATTTTGTAGATAACTTTTCTTGATAATATTTTTGTGAATAATTTTGAAATATTTTATAATTGCCTTGATAATCCTATGATTGAATTTGTATCCGTGATAAATCAAGATTTTTTATACATTATAAATCAATTTTTTTTATACATAGTAAACCAAGTTGTTATAGTTATATTTATCAAATTCGAGCATATGGTAATTAAATTTGATCTCAAGTTTATAACGAGCAAAAATTATTAATATTAATAAATTTAGCTCGAGCCTAAACAAGTCGAAATATAGAAAATTAAATAAAATTATATTTTCGAGCATTAAAATTCTTATTTTCGAGTCTTATCGAGTGAGCCAAATCTGACTCATTCACTAAACCAACTGTATTCGAGTTGCTATAATACTCGAACCTTAATGAATCAAGCTTATTTTATTTAAAAGTTTTGAACAAGTATATACTTTTTTTAATAGTATATATACACTTGTGTGTTTGAACCAAAAATAATAATGAGTTGGAGATGTACGTCAGCATCACCAATTGGACCGTTACAAAACGCAGGAAATGCTTTTGACAGACTGCAGAAGAAGATTGAGAAATAATTATAATAACTTCATTTTCTATTTGTAAATTTATTGTTTCAGTTTTTTGTGTGGCTCACAAAATTTATTGTTTCAGTTTTTGTGTGACTAAACTATTTTTAGATAAATAGACCCAATATATTTGATGAATAAAAGTGCATATTGATATGATCAATGGCTGATATATTATTGTTAAAATACAACATTGCTAACAAAATAATGCATATTTATTCCAACGGTTCTCATGTTAAGTCTGATTATGCTACTTCATGTACTCCTATTTGATGTGCATTAAGTTTGAATACCACTCGTTGATAATAATAATAATAATAATAATAATAATAATAATAATAATAATAATAATAATTTGTATTCTTAGAATGACTCAAACCTATGATTGGACCACGAGGTGGACAGGTAGGGTATCACATGAAAACACTGCTACATGCCTCATAGGATCGTTGGACTTTAATTTGGATTAGCAGATAAATAGTTTTGTCTTTTGATTTTAACTTTTAAGTTTTAATTAATTACCGTTGTAAAGAAGTAGTAAAATAATATTTAATTTAACTGAAATATATTTTATTTTTTATTTTTGTTCCAAGCAAGAAGACTTAGTATAAAATTTAATAAGTTTTATATAATGTTAAAACAATGTGATATAAAGAGTAATGGTTAATTCTGACATAACAAATAAATAGTCAAATAATAATTGATATTTATAAATATTTGAGAAACAAATAATATATTTTATAAATAAACATGTGATGATAATTAATTTTTTAATTTAAAAATAATGTATTATTTTAATTGGTGTCTGAAAATGTTTTTTTTCTTACGTCCAATTGCACCAAAATTAAGTTTCTTTCCATCCATTTATTTTAAATTAAATTGCAATTAAATACAAATATTGTCCCAAAATTCATTTAGTAGAACAATCCTCATGTCCATTTGTGTAATTTCGTGCCAGAACAAAACTGTTGATATAGCCCAACCTTTAAAAAGGCCCATCTCAATCGTGGGCTTTCCATTTGGTTTCCCTTTATTGTTGTTATCCTTATCCATAAATCAAATAACTTACTAGTAATATTTTCGGCCCACTTCTTATTCGGCATTTTATTTTTTTTTATTTTATTTTTTATTAACTGTTATTATGTCACACAAATTGCATGCCCACAGTACAAGGTACACGTTGTTCGTGCAGTACATATTACACAGAGGACAATAATGCAACAGACTAAAAAATCTCGATTAGTGAACCACATTAAGTCCTAAATGAAGTCATTTCACATGATCAACAAGACAACAACATTAATACCAATTTTTCTAGCTTATAATATTTTGTAAGTTCGGTTGATGTTAAATTTATATTAAACAAGTTGTTTGAAAAAAGAGCTCGTTTAGCTTAAACAATTTAGAATCGATAGGTTTTCTAGCTACTAACTACTTAATTGGTTATACATATATATTTTTTAATCAATCCACCTACTCAAATTCCCTCTACATATAATTTATATAATTTCAGAATACGCTGAACTTACGTCGCAATCCTATTTGGCAAAAAATCATGCTTTGGAGTTAGGCTTGAATATAAATTAATATTGTTTCCTATTATAACCATTGAATTGAAAACATATTTTAAAAGTTGATAACTTTTATGTTTCTTATCGCTTTTACATATATAATATATCAAATTAATCATCTTTTGATGAGCTTCGATTTGACATCAATATTGTATATACAAAAATAAATAAATTATATTTATCTTTGTTAAACATGTAAATATTAAGATTGTATTATAGGCTAGGTTTAGGTCCAGTTTAGGCTAAAGCCCATCTATGTATCTATATATATGTGTACTCCTCTTTGTGAATAACATAATATATTTTTCCCAGTTTCTTACATGGTATCAGATTAGGTTTACGGTCCCATATAGATTGGTATTTCGTTCGCTCGTCTACGGTCACCTCCGACTCTCACCTCCCATACCATCGTCTTCGGCGTCGCCCGGCGACCACTCGCCGGAAATTTCAGCCGGAACGGCGGCGCGTGTGAGCTACACGCGCCTCATCTCTGTTTCAGCGTCGCCACCTTTGGCCGGCGCGTGTGGTCCACCTCGAACGCCGATCGCCGCCGTCTTTCAGCCGTCTACTCCTCTCGTCGTCGGCTACGTCCTGGTGTGGTCGGATTTGATTTTGGTGACATTTTTTAATTTCATCTGATTTGTGATATTTTGCCGGTTTCGTGATCCTATTGGTGTCGATATTTTCCTCTGTTCGTGCTATTGTTTTGATCTGATTTTTGGATATGGATCGTATGGATGTGCATTCTCCTATTAGTGTTGTCTTATCAGGGGATAACTATAGTCTTTGGGCACAGTCTATGAAGAGTTTTTTAATTGGAAGGAAATTGTGGCGGATTGTGACTGGTGATGTGTTGCCACCTGTGCATCCGTCTCCTTCTGGGGATACCAACCCCACACCAGAGGTTCTTACAGCTTACGTCGATAAGTTGGAGGATTGGGATAGTAAGAACCATCAGATTCTTACTTGGTTACGTAATACTTCAGTCCCTACTATTCAGGTGCAGCTTGCCCCGTTTGAAAGTGCCAAGGAGGCTTGGAATTTTTTGGCTGCTCGATTTCAGACTACAGGCTTGGCTCACTACTATCAGCTTTGGAGCACCCTGCATTCCACCAAGCAGCAACCGGGTCAATCTGTCAATGAGTTTCTTGCACAAGTTCAGCCTATCCGGTATCGTCTCCGACAGGCTGAGATTAGTCCGGATCACCTTGATCTTATCCAGATTTTGATGGCTCTTCGTCCTGAGTATGAGTCTGTTCGTGCTTCCCTCTTACACCGTCATCCACTGCCTACTCTTGATGCTGCTATTCAAGAAATCACTTTTGAGGAGACTCGTCTTCAGTTGGCCAGGACACCACAGCTTGAGTCTGCATTAGCTGTGCCTACTTCCGCTTCCGCTCTGTCGCATCAGCCTCAGTCACCTGCCCGTGTTTATTGCCGACTTTGCAAGAGTTCTAGTCACCATTTTTCCACTTGTTCTAAGGTGGAGTGTCACATCTGTCATGCTCTGGGGCATATTGCTCCAAACTGTCCAGCGAAGTCCCAACGTTCGGGAGGTTCATTTTCTCGATCTCGAGGGTCTCGTGGGTCTTCTTCATCGACTCCTTCCTCTTCGGTTACAGCGGCTGTCATTAATGAGCCTCAGCACTCGTCTTACACTCTTCAAGACATAGAGGCTATTCTCAAACAGGTTATCCATTCCAATTCTGCTATGTCTGCTACCGCAGGTAATCCTCATTGGTACTTTGATTCTGGCTGTTGCAATCACATGACCTCTAGTGCACAGTTTTTGTCTTCCTCGTCTTCTGTCACTTCTTTACCTCCTATACATACTGCCAATGGTACCCGTATGAATATTACTCACACTGGTCTGGTTTCTTCCCCTTCTTTACACCTTCCTGACACATATTGCATTCCTGATTTAGCCTTGAATCTTATTTCTGTTGGTCAATTGGTTGAACAAGGTCTTAATGTTATATTTTCATCTTCTGGTGTTCAGGTTCAGGATACGCAGACGGGTCTGCTTCTCGGGACGGGTCGCAAGATGGGCCGGTTATTTGAGCTTGAGTCTCTTCGTATTCCTCGTCCTTCCTCATTTTCTGCTCCTGTCACCGATAATGAGTCCAGCTTTCAGTGGCATCTTCGTCTTGGGCATGCGTCTTCAAATAAAGTTCGTTCTTTATATAATAAAGGTCTTTTAGGTCCAGGTCATTTTGAGTCTTTTAGTTGTCTTCATTGTAAGCTTGGGAAACACTCGGCTCTTTCTTTTTCTGAGAATTTATCAACTGTTGATAAACCTTTTGATTTGGTACATTCTGATATTTGGGGCCCTTCTCCGGTTGCTTCTATGAATGGTTTTCGGTACTTTGTTATTTTTGTTGATGATTTCTCTCGTTTTACCTGGATCTATTTTCTTAAAAATCGTTCTGAGTTGCCCACCATATATATTCAATTTGCTAGAATGATTCGCACACAATTTTCTTGTCCGATAAAGGTCTTGCGTACTGACAATGCCCTTGAGTACAAAGATTCTACCTTTTTAAACTTTCTTTCTGATCAGGGCACAGTAGTTCAGCGTTCGTGCCCTTATACTTCTCAACAAAATGGACGAGCTGAACGTAAGCATCGTCACATTCTTGATACTGTTCGTGCATTTCTTCTTTCTGCTCAGTGTCCTGATCGTTTTTGGGGTGAGGCAGCCTTGACTGCTATTTATACTATCAATTTGTTACCCTCATCAGTTCTTCGCGATATCAGTCCTTTTGAGAGGTTGCATGGTCAGTCGCCTGATTATACTCAGTTACGTCCTTTTGGTTGTGCTTGCTTTGTTCTTCTCCCATCCCATGAGCGGAACAAATTAGAACCTCGCGCTCGTTTGTGTTGTTTTTTGGGTTATGGGGTAGAACACAAAGGGTTTAGGTGTTGGGATCCTATTGCTAATCGGTTGCGCATTTCGCGTCACGTTACCTTTTGGGAGCATACTACTTTTTCTTCTTTGTCTAAATTTCACATTCCATTTGATTCGTCATCCCCTTTCTTCATGACCATTACTTCGGATCTCTTTCCCGATACTTGTCCTGACTCACAGCTCATTGACACGCCTGTCATGCCTCCGTCTTCTGAAGTGGCTCCACCTGCGCATCCTGACCTGTCGCTCCCTGTTGAGACCTCTTCTGATTCTGTCCCTTCACCTACCATTGATCACCGACGATCAACTCGTGTAAGTCGTCCCCCTTCTCACTTACTTGACTATCATTGCTATTCAGCCATACTATCTCATCATGAGCCTCGATCTTTTCGTGAGGCGAGTGCTGATCCATTGTGGCAACAAGCTATGGCTGATGAGTTGCAGGCATTGGACAAGACTCATACTTGGGATTTGGTGGATCTACCTGCTGGAAAGAAACCTATCGGATGCAAATGGGTTTATAAGATCAAGACAAATTCAGATGGTTCTATTGAGCGCTACAAAGCTCGTCTGGTTGCTAAGGGGTATTCACAGGAGTACGGCATCGATTATGAAGAGACCTTTGCACCGGTTGCTCGTCTTACTACTGTTCGATGTTTACTTTCTGTTGCTGCTGTTCGTCGATGGTCTCTTCTACAGTTAGATGTCAAGAATGCCTTCTTGCATGGTGCCTTGTCTGAGGAGGTTTACATGACTCCCCCTCCTGGGTCCTTGTCCTCTGGGAAGGTTTGTCGTCTACGTCGAGCTTTGTATGGTTTGAAACAAGCCCCTCGTGCCTGGTATTCCACGTTCAGTTCTGCATTATTTCAGTTTGGTTTCACTACGAGTGATCACGATTCTGCTTTGTTTCTTCGGCGCTCCTCCTCTGGGATTATTATTTTGCTACTCTATGTTGACGATATGATCATCACGGGAGATGATATTACTGGTATTTCCGATTTACAGGACTATCTTCGTCAGCATTTTGAGATGAAGAGTTTGGGCCAGCTTCGCTATTTTTTGGGTCTTGAGATTTCTGATTCCTCTGATGGCTTCTATTTGTCTCAAGCCAAGTATGCCTCTGATCTTCTTGCTCGGGCCGGTCTCACGGATTGTCAGACAGCTTCTACACCTCTTGATTATGATGTTCGTCTTACTCCACTGGATGGCTCTCTTCTTGAGGATCCTACTTTATTTCGTCAGCTGGTTGGGAGTTTGATATATTTGACTGTCACTCGGCCTGATATAGCGCATGCTGTTCATATTGTGAGTCAGTTTATGGCTGCTCCGAGGACCGCACATCATTCTGCTGTGTTGCACATTCTTCGCTATGTGAAGGGCACTCTATTGCATGATTTACACTTCTCAGCCCGTTCTTCCTTGACACTTAGCGGCTATTCTGATGCAGATTGGGCTGGAGATCCTACTGATCGTCGCTCCATCACTGGGTACTGCTTCTTTCTGGGTGATTCCCTCGTTTCTTGGCGTAGTAAGAAGCAAACCTTAGTCTCCCGATCGAGTGCTGAGTCTGAGTACCGCGCTCTTGCTGATTCCACCTCTGAGCTCTTATGGTTACGTCGCCTACTTGCTGATCTTGGTGCCCCTCAGTCGTCGTCTACTGCTTTACACTGTGATAGTCAGAGTGCTATAAAGATGTCTCATAATGATACCTTTCATGAGCGCACCAAGCATATTGAGATTGATTGTCACTTTATTCGACAGCATGTTGCACATGGGACTGTGAAGCTTGTTTCCGTCTCTTCTACGGATCAACCAGCGGATGTATTCACGAAGTCTCTCCTTCCCGGTCGCTTTTGTTTACTTCTTAGCAAACTCAAGTTGATCTCCACGATACCACCTTGAGTTTGAGGGGGGGTGTTAAACATGTAAATATTAAGATTGTATTATAGGCTAGGTTTAGGTCCAGTTTAGGCTAAAGCCCATCTATGTATCTATATATATGTGTACTCCTCTTTGTGAATAACATAATATATTTTTCCCAGTTTCTTACAATCTTTATAATAATAAAAAAAATATTTATTAAAATTAATTAGAAAATAAAATTATATCAATTAATATAATGTTTAATGTAGTTATATGTTATAAGGTAGAAAATTTATTATAATATAACACATATAAGTTGCACAAGTAACATGTATTATACTAAAATATATAAAAATATATACTCCCTTTTTTTATTATTTGTCACTTTGGCTTAATTGATCATTGATAAAATAAATGTCATTTTAGATATTTTGTTCATATTTTTTCATTTTTAACTATCCATCTAATACACAATGTCTCTTCATATCCCATCTCCATCGTTTTTCATAACATCCATTAAATAGAGTTAATATTGTCAAGAAAAAAAAAATCTTAATTAATGTGTTGCATTTGAATTGATATTATGAAGTCCGTTTGTATTTTCCTATTTATTTATATATATAATACAAAACAGTAATATATATCCTTATAAATAAAATTTAAATTTATTTATCAAACTAAATTAAATTATATCAAATAAAACTATAAATTATATTATAAAATAATAGAAATTGGTATGTATTCTTTTAAAAATGATATTTATTTCAAATCTAATTGATATGTTGTCAATGTAATAAAAATAAATAATTATTTATATAAATTCTAAATTTACGTATAAAGTTAAAAAACTGTGAAGCACGACTGATACAACACTTGATGTATTAGGCATCAAATTAAGTAAAAAAATAAATCTATTTTTGTTTAATATTAAATAAATATATATTATACTTATGTATATACATATTTTAAGAAGATGATACCGAATCCTCAAGGCATCCCCACCATATTATTTCTATTTATTTAAGATATATTTTTTTGCATTTATGTAATAGTAAATAATATTGATATTTTTATATGATATAAGTAAAAAAGTTCAATACAGGTTGACATTGTCATTTAATGTACGAGTGTTTAATTATTATGATTAAAAAAATATAACAAAGACAATTTAATTAGAACCCAAAGTAATATTATATATAAAATTAAATTATTTTAGTTTTTATAAAAATATAAAAAATTTAATATTTTTTACAAAAGATTTCTAATTCTACACCTGTGTAATACACGAGTATTGTAATAGTATATAAAGTATAAACAAATGTATGAAAATTATTAAATTTAAATACTTCCTTAATCGACATTTTTATAGTTGCATTATTCATAAAAATGGTATGATTATCTATTATTTAAAACATTTAACAGCAACAATTTGTGAATTAAGATATCAAACACCACTTATTCAAAACTACGTTACTCATCATAATATATAATCTCATTCA
>BKCP01000558.1:489274-532202 GCA_008636005.1 Striga asiatica | reverse complement strand
GGGCGGCGACGGCGGCGGCGGAGGGGTACGGCTTTGTTGGGGGTTTTTCTGTTGGTTGTGTGCGGCCATATGATTTGTTTGGAGAATATTTTTTCCTTTTTTTGTTTTGTTATTTTTTTTTTTTATATTTTGGATTTATTTATATAAATTGTTGGGTGAGGGAAGGGATTTTATAAGGCCGAGGAAGATTTTTGGCAGTATGTAAAAGGGAATAGCTTTTTGGGTCACATGCAATGTATTAGCAATTTGGCAGAGGCTTTTAATTACTTGCAGGATATAACTGTGTGGAAAAGGATGGATGTGGTTCTGTATGTTGGGATGTTTATGGAATTTTTTTTATCAAACTATTCATTGGAGTTTTAGGTAAGTTCATTCATTTCATTACATTTTATAATATAGTTTTTAAATTTTAATTAATTACTTATTTATAGAATTTAATATTTATCTGATTACGTACTTATTAAAACTACCCATTATTATTTTACTATTGTTCTATCATATAACTATCTATCATCACTTTACATTAAAAAAGATCCACTCAATTGCTTTTCACAAATGAAATTTGAGTTATACTATCGTAACATAAAGTTTTGACATGAATGTGGCAAAATTTTGTGATTTAAAACATCACATCAACTATGAAATCAATAATCATATACTTGGGCATCTTTTATGACATTCATTATGTTGAAAAATTGTGTCAAAATACCATTACTCGCAAAATTTTCAGTCAGAACAAAAGTATTCCAATCATAACAAATGTTTTTGGAATTTTGGATGGTCGATTTTGAGAACAATATAATGAAAATAGCGATACAATCTTGAGATACATCATCCATAACTAAATCTGTAAAATAGATATTCAAGTTCAAGTGGATAATTGGATCGCTAATTGAAGAAAACGTGTTTAAGGTTATATGAAAATATGGTTTTATAAATCCTTATAGTTACCAATAAATTAAGTAGACTATGCTTTTATATATAATTGCAGATATTTCGTATCCTAATCGTTAGGCATGTGTATATTTAATTTATAAAGTACCCCTAATTAGGCCAAAAGATTCTTTGTTCTTTGTTTGTTAGGTGAGACCTTGAGAGCAACTACACTTTAAAATGTGATGCGAAAAATAAAGCACGAATATAAAAATTTAAAACTGCTGCCTACACATGCACATCTTAGATAAGATCGCCGTTTATCAAACATTAATGAATAAATAAACTGTCAGAAAGGACTGTTAAAGTCGCATTTTCCAGTTGTGACTTGCAGAGGTAATCAGTTGTGTTTATTTTTATTGGTAAAAAGATCTATCGATTAAATTAAATAGAAAAAGAGAAAAGAAACATTTTATGTGTCAGTGTCACATATGTTAAATGACATTGTTTCTTTAGGCTAGTTAAGATTCAAAAATATAAATTTGTATATAATTTTCTATTGTTCAGACTCGTTAATATCAATAGACGAGTCAAGTTCGAAGTTCTTATTAGTTGGCTCATTTATTTACAAATCGAACTCAATTTAGCTCGACAATAAGTCGAGCATCAAGAGCTCGATTTATGCTAGGGTCGTTTGCACCCTTAGTCGTGTGGGTTGTCACACTAACACATTGATTTATAGGTTGAATTATCAAAACTATACATCATATACTCAATACTTTTTTTACTTCAAAATAACCAAAATCAACCGCGCAAATTTTGACAACATATAATGGTTGCTATATCAATCAACCAAATTAGATTGACTAATCTTTGTTTTATTCGTAAACTCAATCTTTTAATTAGATTATTCTTGATCTTCCCACTCATAAAATCCATATGAAATTGACTGCGTACCAGCAAATTGATCTCCAAAAGTACAATCAGAATTGACGTTCTGCATTTCTACTAACTGAATTGCACTGCAAAATTGCTCTAGGGAACAAACAAGTATCTTATCTTGGTAAAAGAATCTTTGATGTACTTTTTTTTTTAAGGTCAGTCTTTGTTATGATTCTCTTGCAGTCACGTCAATTAAGATTTGTTTAAGGACAAAGAAATCTCTATGTTGATTTTCGAATACATCTTTTCAAAATGGCAACATCGAAGATTTTGTGCAGGATTGTGGATTTGGAGAATATACCTAACTCTCGTGTAATTACAACTAAGGGAAGATTAAAAATTATTGGGTGGAGGAATATTACATAAGACTTTGAAGCAATCAAAGTGGAACAAAAAATGAATGGCTGTTAATTTGAATACCCAATGTTTGGTTTTATGGATTGGATTCTATTGTATCTTTCTGGTTACTTGATGATTGTGAAACATCCTTAAATTTGATTCGGAGCACTTAGGTGTGTCCCTATGAGAGGTGATATGGTCTTTTCACAAACGTCAATAGACAATGAAGACACTCAACTAAAAGTTGCAATGGTCAAAATGTCAAGCATGCATAGTGGTGTAGTGTAATTCTGACTTGGTGATTAGTTGAACGAAACGAGTCATTCGTCAGTTCGGCTCGAGTTATTTAAGCTCAAAATTTACTCAGTTTGAGCTCGTTTGGTTAATGAGTCGAGCTCGGCTCGACTAGTTCAAATTTAAAAATAAGATTTTTTATATCTATATTTAACTGTAAGAATAGAGTTTGATTCGTTAAGACTCGAACTTTAGTTAGTTTGACTCGTTAAAGGCTCGAGCTTAAGCACCATGAGTTCGACTTCAACTCGTTTACATCCGTAGGTGTATATAATAATTAAACATTTACAAATATTCATAATTTTATTTTAAGTCATTCAACAAGATAGTGGAATTTTGGTTAAAACTTGTTTGTGCTTTGATCAATTTCAAAAGAAATCAAAAGTTATGGTATTACTCTTTTGATAACTGCATTCCAATAATCCTCCTTTTTTTATACAACCTATATAGTTAGACATAGCCATTGTCGATCCATTTACCGGGAGAGGTAGACCCGTTGACCAAGATTTCAGGTCAAAATTGAAATTACATGGGTTGGTTCGGGTTCACTCCTACATGACATCTATATCTATATTAAAGGTACTAACTAAAATCCTACAAAAAAAAAAATTCAATTTTACCTTTATTAGTAACTTTTTAAAATATTTTTGAAAAGTGGCGGCCAATTATTTGAAATTTAAATTAAAAAAATTAATAATAATTAATGTACATAATCATTTTGGTTACCTTTAGTTGCACAGTTTAAATTTGGTATATAATATATTGAAAAAAATTGTTCCTATTACCTTTATTAGTTGCATGGGTTAAATTTGTATATAATATATTGACAAACAAACAAAAAGACTTTTATTTAAAAATAAAAATCAAATAAATAATTATTCATAGCTTTACAGGTCAATATTAACTTAGATGTAAATGGAATAGACAATTATTCATACTAGTACAGAGCCCGTACGATGCACGGGGTGCACAATTCTAAGGCTATTTATCCAGGCTTATAATTATATACATGAATAAAGAAAAATATACGGGATATATATAGTACGTATGCGAAGCACGGGGTATATTTATTTAGAGAATGTTATATAATAAGATGCAATATTCAATAAAAGTTTATAATACGCAAGAAAATTGTACAATGTTCAATAAAAGTTTTATAATATTCAAGACTACTGGCAAATTGTGAATGTGATTTGAGGAGTACAACAAATCGGTATATAGCTGACTTGCCTTTTTCATTGTAGTTTTTTTTTTCTTTTTTTTTATAATGAATTCAAAGATATTCTAAAATATAGCAAAAATTAATTTTTTTATTACAATTAGGAATTTTACTAAATATAGACTTTTAATCTATGGTGTTAATCAACGTTTAAGTCTAAAAAATTAGGAATTTTTACCTCTTTTAATCAACGTTTAAGTCTAAAAAACAATAGAGCTATTATAAGTTTTTTTCTACATCTTTTAAAACATTAAATATGAGCATGTTAGGGCTAACTTGTAAAATAATTAATATATTATCTCACTAAAATATTTATACTAATAAAAATTAATTTTAGCATATAAATTTATTCCTTGATATAAGAGGAAGTAACAGTTTTACTTATTGTTGTTCACCATATAATATTTAATTATTATTTTATTATATAATAAAAAAGGAATATTGTTAAATAGTGTAGTAGAATTGTTATAAAATTATATGATTTTTTTTTTTACAATATGGATTTAATATTTTTTTTTTATGATTTGATAATATAAACAAATCTATACTTAACTTTGACAAATAAAACAAATAAATACTTTAGTAAGTATTTAATGTATATACTAAATATGAATATATTTGGTATAATCAAATACCAAATATAATCAAATAAGTCAAAGTGTACATTTTTATTAGGTATTTGATTTTTTTATTATTAAAATCTTTTTATTATAATTATCTTTTTAAAATAAAACAAATAAATAAATCAATTAAATAAATAAAATATTATAATAACAAAATAGTAATGACATTTAATGCAGTTGACTTTTCTGGATAGTAAATGTAGTAAATAGAATCTCCTTTTATATAAGTATAGATATGATATTATATTATGTTACTTAAATTAGTAATGCATTTATTGCATTGACTTTTCAACTTACTAAATTTCGTAAATGGTATACCTTATTATATAAGTATAGATTTTAATAAATTAATCCACTACTTAAATTTTTTATTTAGATTGTTCATACAAAAATAAATTTATTTTAATTAATGAAACAACATAAGCTTTATATTTATACTTCTTATTCACAGAAGTTTTAAAATATATGATAATATTTTACCAAAATAATTATTTTATGGAATTAAGTTATAGTATAATTGAATTTTTAAATAAAAATTTTGAAATGACACTTATTTGAAAAGAATATAACATAATTTATTATCAGTTATGTGTACCGCACGAGTTGCATACCAATTTTAAATAGATATTTTTATGTAATTTTGCACATTTTAAATTTTATATAACATTTTCAATATATTATTAGAGGTAAATTGTATTACATATTGATTTCATATTTTTAATTTATAAATATTATTTAATGAGATTTTTTTAATTTTAAATATTAATAATATTTCTTACCCGTGCATCGCATGAGATTCGTACTAGTTTTGACTCAATGGGTTTAGGTCCAACTCGAGATTCAACATTTGGACCTAAAATTTTTTAAATTGAAAATTATAAATTTTTTATTAGCTTTGAATCCGACCATGAATCGACAATTGGTATACCAACTACAATTAAATCTTGTTCATTGGATTACCTATTCGTTGCAAGATTAAAGGTCAAGATTTACTCGATCGACGAGTCAACGGGCCAGCCCGACCCTTAATAGATGAGACAACATAAAAACTTTTATTTTTTATTTTTATTTACAAAGAGACACTTGGACCCGCCGGATCTCCCTAAAACCGGCAATTTCTTAAACTGAAATCTCCGATTTACAATTTTATAATTGGTACTAATTTTAAAAAATCTCCCTTTCAAATCAGTAGCTATCAAACCTCTTTGGAAGAAAAGACCTGAAAAATCGGGCATGCGTATAGAAAAATATAGAAAAAGTGTATGCTATTTATTTTATTATTATCATAGTTGGAGATAAGTTATTCCAAAAGTAATGAAAGAATCGTTTGCAAGCAAAAAAGATATTCACTTTTATAATAACATTAAATGAAAAAAAAGGAGTTAATATAATATTACCTGTTCCAGCTATGTTTGTAATTTACTTGCACGTTTTATTAAAATCAACTAAGAGCTTAATTGCAATAAAATATAAGATTAAATTTCTTTAGATCCGACATAATTTTCTTTGGGTCGAGTAGGGGTTTATATTATAGCAAAAGACTAAAATTTAAAGAGGATGTATTTAATTGAGACTTTTAAGAACTTTATAATACTTTTTAAAGTGGGTGATTTTGGTGAATTTTGTAAAATTTTTAATGATTTTGGTAGACATTCTCAGACTTTTATAGTAAAATCTCACTAACTTGATAAGATTTCTATTGAGTCTTTGTCTTTGTAATTTTATTAAAAAAAATATATAGAAGTCTTTATATTCAAAAAGTCTTATAAATTCTTTCTACTTTGAATACCTGATGACTTATTGAGACTCTTAGAAAGTTTTAATTGAATACACTGACACTTTTAGAGATTTATAAGAAGTCTTCAAAAGTCTCTGAAACGTATATTTGTCACGGAGTGCGCGAGTCTTAGTACGAACTACAGTAAGAATTGTAAAATGCGGAAGCAAATAACCGAAGATTAATAAACCCTTCAGGGAAGCGTCCCACTTCCCCTCAGAGCTCTTTCATTGATAGATCACTCGCATACATAGCTTGGACTTACAACGATTCGAACTCCCTTCAAATCTAGCCAACACTACTTGATCCTATCAACTAATCCTCCGGCCACGTCCCGTGGACTTATAAACCTACACTTACTCCCTAAGTGTACAAACCGTAAAATAGTTTTGATGAAATGTATAAAGAACTAAACGAACGCAGTACCAGTCCTTGAGTTTGTAAGAACTTTTAGACTGTACTAAATACAATCAAAATAGAACAGTAAGCAAGTGAAGCTTGAATGGCTCTCAATTATTTCTTAGTGTGTAATCCCCGGCCGCCATAAGCTTCTTCTAGGGTATATATGTGATCTCTTTAGGTTTTGAGTCTTCTACAAGGCATAGGTCTTCATTCAAGATTTCCTTCCAAGATAATAGGATAACTATGGCAAGAAATCTTCTATTCTCTCTCATTGATCTCCTCTCCTAGCATGTCTCTTTTATCCTTCTTCTTTATCTCTCCACGTGCAAATACCTATCATATAAAAACCGTAATAAGATCCTCATGGATTTATATATGGAATATAAACAATATTACTAAAGGAGACATAATATACATAATATACAAAGATCTTCCCTTTTATTCTGTGGTTCCAGGTGCTTGTTCGAACTAACGAACTAATGCCAAAATAAAATATCTTTCAATCTCCCCCTTTGGCATCTAGTTCGAAAACATCAGTCTCCTATAACAGTAAAATCAACAAGCAACCACAGATAAAAGCAATCAAGATTAGTTCAATACATCATCACACATCCTCTTTAAAGCAGTTCTCCCCCTTAGTTCCTGCAGTCATCAAAATTCAATAGAATGCTTCCAAATTGATTTCAACCATAGACAGTAAGAACACCAAAACAACTGCATTAATTCCCATCAACCAAACTTAGTAACAACCAGCAAACAACCAACAGCAAATAACAAGTTTTCCTACAATCCTCAAAGCACACAAAGAAACAAAAGGAAACAAACTACAACTACTTGAAACTAACTACTCATCATCTCCAAGCTTTTCAGTAGCATCAGACTCGTCATCATCATTCTCATTGCTCTTGCTCTTCTCCCCCTTTTTCGAACTACGGGATGCCGAAGGGCCTGTCCCCGAGGTACGAGTCGAACCCTTGACAGCCTGCAGCACTTGCCGAAGATACGCCTGTTGAGCTGCAACTCGCTTGGCCAAAGCATCCCATTCTCCAAGTTGTTGAGCCACAAACTCACCCCAGTTCTGTGGAACCAAGGAAGGAGCGAGTTCCTTCGTAGACTTGGAGATTCCTTTCTCATTCAGAGTGCGAGCACTAACAGAGAGTGCTTTCCTGGGATTCTCAAGGGAGTCTTGGAAGCGAAGATTAACAGAAAAGTTATGAGCCGACAGAAAGGACCAAATGAGGCAAGGGAAGGGAAGAGTTTTACGAGACTCATTGTTGGCAACAAAGTTCTGAAGAATTTGAAAGACAAGATCCCCAAAGCTAAAAACTTTCCCAATCATGACCCAATAAATGACTTTGCATTGCAGCTCTGTAAGCAGAGTCTTATTGGAAGTGGGGGTCCAGTTGCCAGCACCAATCTTATGCAGCAAATTGGCAATTAAGCAAAGAGAGTTCACAGAGAGGTTTGAACCAGGCCAAGTATCTAACTGACCAGAAGTAAGAACTTTGGTCATTTCATCCGAGTCAAGATCAACAAGAGAGGATGAGTCAAGATCAGAGGGCAAACCAAGATGGACATTAAACAAAGCAGGAGACACATCAATCACACGGTTGCGAAGAAAGAGTTTATGAAAACGAGGGCTAGCAGGATCAAAAACAGCAGGAGTGAGGTTAGCATAGAATTCTTTGACAGCTTGGCCACAAAAGGGCTTAACATCAGTCACGGTCTTCAAAAGACCCACTTGCTCAATCAGACGAAGAACACCGAGTTCAGCAAACTTACCATCAGTCACAGGATGTTCCGACCAGAACTCATAAGACCCAAAATTAACAAAGCGTTCGTGCGCCGCTTCTGTATAGAACCGATTGGTGAAGGTATTCTCCAGATCATACGCATCATCTTCAGGTTCAGGAGGAACAAGGGGCTCGTCAATGGCCTTTCCACGACGACGGGTGGAACGACGAACTGGAACCTTCGAAGGTGGTGATGGCTGGTCAGAATGGACTTCAACGGTGGTAGCCGCTGTATCATCTTTTTCCCTTTCGGTAGTAGTCGTCTTGGTGACCGACTTAGTTGCAGAAGTGGGAACAGCAGATGACTCCCCCTGAGTCGAGACGGCGAGTGAATCAACACGTCCAGAAAGTCCAGGAACTCCAGTGGCAAGTGGTGAAACTTCAAGATCCTTGCGAACATTGTCAGATTTAGACTGAGAGCCAGATGAAGAAGAGGCTAGTGAAGCCGATTTTGACTGCGAAGATTCAGGAGTCGGTTCTTTCGCTGGTGGCGAAGGTTCACGAGCAGAACCAGTGGACAAGGAAAGTCGACGGCGCTTAAGTCGCTTCTCTTTCTGCTTCTGAAGTCGTCGCTTGGCTTTGTCTTTGCCGCCAGCCATGGGAGAAGAATGAGGATTGAGAGAGGTGAAATTAGGGTTTCAATCGGTGAGGGTGAATCGAAGAAGAGAGAGACAAAAGAAAGAACCAATAAACTCAAATAAAATAAGGGGAAACGTGTGGGGATAGCAGTTGAGAGACGTTGGATCTTAGAAAACCGCACAAGGTAGGTTCCGAAAATCAAGGTGGTAAAGAGAGCGGTTTTAGGAGAGAGAGAGAGAGGGAAAAATCAAAAAGGTTAGTGTAATTAATCCCTTCAACAATCCAAAATCAAACATACCATAACTTCCCACATCAATAACGGCTCACATTATTTTGAAATTTAGAAAGAAAATCAGATTTTATCCATGAATATGTCCTGCACAATCACTTGGATCACGTTCAAAAAGGAAATCATATGCAAACATGCCTAATTATGAAAAGGAATAAAAATCGCACACAGAATTCACTAAAATCATAAGATCTTTTCTTTTCCAACTTAGACAAGAGAGACGACAACAATCAGAGACCAACTTTGAGATTCAAACCTTCTGAGGAACATAGATTAAACGGATATATGTATATACACAGAGTAGTGCGAACCACGACTTCCAATATATTTTTTTCGAAAGAACACATGCGTTATTGTTTATAGTGCATTTCACTTAGTAACAATCACTGCTATAGTGAAAGTCGACCCCACTACTTTGCACTACAATTTTCAGCAAGGATCCCAAATTTTTTTTTTTTTTTTTTTTTTTTTTTTTTTAAATAAAGCGCACTACGGTTTTTATGAGGGTGACCACCTTATAACTTTCTCATAAGAACACCACATAGTAATATGCAGTGTGTGTCACTAGCTTACACCCCTCTCAACATTTTCTGTCCAAGACGCTCTTTTCACAGTCGATCCCGCTTTGGGAAACGAGCCATGTGCTAGCTATCGCTCTAGATCATTTATGAGAAGGCAGCTCTTTGTGACAAAAAAAACAAAAATACCAAAAATAACTATGTTCCTCAATCCAATAAGAACTCGCAGTCGGCCTAGAACTGCTAACATCACTCAGGTTTTCAGACAGGATCAGAACGTCAATTAAGAATTTAGTGGTGAAGTGAATGCATAATGCAAGAACATGCCTAATGCCATATACCCTATATGCTTACACACAATGCAAATATAATAGATACTAGTATACAATACAATATAATAAAATGCAAATACACGCAAACACTCAGTATGAACAGATCCCTAAGGATTTCCTTAGAGAAGTGAACCTTTGAGAATCCAGTGCTTTAGTGAATATGTCAGCCAACTGGTTTTGAGTAGGAACATGTTCAAGAACAATCACATCATTCTCAACCAAATCTCTAATAAAGTGATACCGGATATCTATGTGTTTAGTTCGAGAATGCTGAACCGGATTTTTAGAGATATTAATTGCACTGGTATTGTCGCAAAAAAGGTTCACAGTTCTTACCTCAAGACCAAACTCAATCATCATTTGTTTCATCCACATGAGCTGGGAGCAACAACTTCCAGCGGAGATATATTCAGCTTCAGCAGTCGAGAGTGCCACGCAATTTTGCTTCTTACTAAGCCAAGAGATAAGGTTGTTCCCTATGTAGAAACAACCGCCAGAGGTACTACGCCGATCATCGACGTTTCCAGCCCAATCCGCATCACTATAACCTGCAAGACTAGAAGTTGTGTCACGCGAGTACAAGATACCTAAGTCAGAAGTACCATGCACATACTTAATAATATGCTTTACCGCCTTTAAGTGTGATTCCTTAGGATTTGCTTGGTACCGGGCACACATTCCAACACTGAAGCACAAGTCAGGCCTACTAGCCGTCAAGTAAAGTAAGCTGCCTATCATGCTTCTATAAAGCGTAGAATCAACAGAGGTTCCAGCATCATCCCTTGAGAGCTTAGTGTGGCTTCCCATGGGAGTGGCTGGACACTTAGAATTTTCTAACCCAAACTTTCTCACAAGATTTTTAGCATATTTGGTCTGATGAAGAAAAATCCCTTCCTTGGATTGCTTAACCTGCAAACCTAAGAAATAGGACATTTCCCCGACCATACTCATCTCAAACTCACTCGACATGTGACTAACAAATTCATTTACCCAAGTTTTCGAGGTAGAACCAAAGATTATATCATCTACATATATCTGTGCAATGATAATATCTTTATGAGATTTACGAACAAATAGAGTTTTATCAACTCCCCCTCGAGAGTAGCCCATCTCGACCAAAAAATGAGTTAGGCGTTCGTACCAGGCTCGCGGTGCCTGTTTCAGCCCATACAAAGCCTTCTTCAGCCTATAAACATGGTCAGGATGATGTGGGTCTACGAACCCTTCAGGTTGCTTAACATACGCAACCTCTTTCAAAAACCCATTCAAAAAGGCGGACTTAACATCCATTTGATAAATCACAAATCCAAGTAAACACGCAATGGATAAGAACATCCTAACAGACTCTAGACGAGCTACAGGGGCAAATGTCTCATCAAAGTCAACACCTTCCTCTTGGGTGTACCCCTGAGCTACGAGGCGTGCCTTGTTCCTAGTGATCTCTCCCGATTCATCCGTCTTGTTTTTAAAAATCCATTTCGTTCCAATGACGTTTGAATCGGAAGGTCTAGGTACAAGTTCCCACACATCGTTTCTCACAAACTGTTCTAGTTCTTCCTGCATAGCCAGAACCCAGAAATCATCACACAGGGCTTCTTTGGCATTTTTAGGTTCCACTTTAGACACATAACATGCAAAATGACACACACCAGCTATTTTCCGAAAGTCGGGTTTTATACCTCTAGTATTACGCTCAGTGATTCCTCCTATGATCTGGTCCTTAGGATGATCCCTCTGAACTTTGGCGGGAGGATCGCGCTTCGGTTCAGACGGAGTTCCAAGGTTCGTAGGAACAGTATACTCATCAACCATTACATGTTCATCATAATCAGGTATTTCAGTTTTTACTTCATTCAACACACTTCCAGAATCAGATTTAGACACCTCCTCATTATTAGACACATCAAGTTTAGACACATCAGGCATCGTAACACATTCAGACACATCATCAAAAACCACATTAATGGATTCCATGACTACTTCAGTTCGCAAATTATAGACACGAAATGCACGGCTGTTAGTAGAATAACCAAGGAACTGACCTACATCACTTTTAGACTCAAATTTACCAAGATGATCTCTGTCATTGTAAATATAACACCGACATCCAAATACATGAAAATATTTCACATTAGGTGCTTTACCTTTCCACAGTTCATAAGAGGTCAGCCCGGTTCCTTTCCTGCAATACACACGATTAGTTATATAGCATGCGGTATTTACCGCCTCGGCCCACCATCTCAAGGACATATTCTGGGAGACAAGCATCACTCTTGCCATCTCCTGAAGAGTTCTATTCTTACGCTCCACGACTCCATTCTGCTGTGGAGTGATTGGAGAAGAAAACTGATGAAAGATCCCACGAGATTCGCAAAAGAGTTCAAAACCACGGTTCTCGAACTCCTTACCGTGATCGCTTCTAATGGCAACAAGATTGGTCCGTTTTTCATTCTCAAGTTTCAGCACAAGTCTTTTAAAAGCATCAAGAGCATCAGATTTATCTTTTAAGAAATCAACCCAAGAGAATCTAGAGTAATCATCCACACAAACAAGAATATACTTCTTACCACTGTAGCTTTCAACTTGAATCGGTCCCATCAAGTCCATGTGAATCAGTTCCATTATCTGGTTCGTACTGATCTCAGTCAACTTTTTGTGAGACGCCCTTTTCTGTTTGCCCATTTGACAAGATCCACACACCCGTGGTACTTCCCTTTTCAGCTTGGGCAATCCTCGAACAGCCCCTGTAGAAGAAAGTTCAAGTAAGTGAGGATAATTAATGTGTCCTAACTTTTGATGCCATAGTTCAGTCATATCAGTACTGGTTTTATTACACTTCAAATCAAATTCCACTAGATAACAATTATCCCTAGATCTAGTACCAGTAAGAACATGTTTGTCTTCTTGATCAGACACACGACACTGAGTTTTTGTAAAGTTCACATACAGACCCTGATCACACAATTGACTAATACTCAGAAGATTTGCCTTCAAGTTTTGAACCAAAAGAACATTTTTAAGTTTAGGCAGACCAGGAACATTCAAACACCCTACTCCAAGAACCTTGTTCTTAGCTCCATCACCAAAAGTTACTGAACTAGATGAGACAGGCACAATATCAACCAAGTTGGATTTTATCCCTGTCATGTGACGAGAGCAACCACTATCAAAGTACCAGTCAGAATTGGAAGTGGATTTTAAGGCAAATATAGAGGACAGACAGACGTTCTTATTTACCTTTGGAACCCAGATCTTTTTCTGTTCATGATTCACTATATCAATTTTGAGTTTAGGTGCTTTCAAGGGAACACCGTGAGGACTCCAGTCATTAATTCGACCCGTATATATATCATTGTGCTTTCTGTAGCACTTGGGACGAATGTGACCTCGAATCCCACAGTAGTGACAAATGGGTACAAAGTTCTTACCTGAATCTTTGTATGATGCTTTTGGAGAGTTTGGCTTACCCTTTTTGGAGTCAAGTGTGTACCCCTCTTTAACAAAAGTCAGACCTGTCTTCCTTAGTGAAATGTCTGATTCTCCGACCTTCCCCTTCAGTTTCTGAGTATGGAGGTTCTTACTCGAGTCGGATGAGCCAATCTGTTGACTTAGTCTTTGAACTTCTGCATATGAGGTCTTGGGTTTATTGATCATCTTGACGACTTCCTCGCTTTTACCCAACTTCTCTTCAAGGGTAGAGCACTGACTTCTAAGTGTCATGTGTTCCTCCATTAATTGCCCGAGTTCCTCCTTGAGTACGGCTATCTCAGTTTCTCTCTCACCTGCAACATTTTGCACAGCAAACAACTCGTTACGCAAGTTTTCAATAATAAAATTCAGCTCGTCACTTGCCTGCTTGTTGAGTTTATCCCCATGTTCAACCAAGGCAAGTTTTGCAAAGCAACTATTTAATTCCTTATCCTGCTTTGCGGAATGGAGATCCGATTTAATAAGCTTCTCGTTCAAATCGATTGTCATAATTCTCATCTTTTGAAGCTCACTTCGAAGATATTCAATCTCTTTCTCACGTTCGCTAGATCGTTGTTCCAAAGCCTTCATCTTCTGCTTCTGAGTATGATACTTATTGATGATGTCTCTTGCCTTGAGGCACTTTTCAATGGCGTACTTGTGAAGTACAAGATTCTCGGCAGCTGGGTCCGAAAATTCATCAGAGTCCACTTCGCTCAAGTTTTTTGCGTAAGAACCTGCGTCAGATTCAACATCAGTTAGATGAACAGAGGAGGTAAAGCAGTTATATTCATTAAGAAGACATTTAGCAGAGTTATTTGAGTAGATAGAATTCTCAGTTGTTTCAGATTCGTTGTCCTCGTCGTCGCTGGAATCGGACCACGTAGCCTTGAAAGTCTTGTTCTTCTTCTTGAAATTAGGACAATCTTTTTGGAAATGTCCAAAGCCCTTGCATTCACGGCATTGGTCCTTCTCTACTCCTTGATTAGAGTTCTGAAACTTGTTCAGCTGCAGACCAGAACGCTTCTCTCCGAATTGCTGAATTTGGTTCCTACCTCCATCAAACGATCTATTACCCTGAAACCTCTTTTTCTGAAATTTCTTAAGCTTCGAGACATTTTTGGAGAGTACAGTAAGTGCCTTGGTGATTTCATCAGGATCAAAAGATTCCTCATCAGATTCTTCATCTTCAGCTACTGAGGTGCGAACCTTGGCCTTTAGTGCTAAGCCTTTCCCTTTGCTTATTCTCATAGAATCAAAACCATGATTAATTTCAAATGTCCGAAGTTCGCTGAGAAGATCGTCAATGCCAAGTTTCTGAATCCTCTGAAAGCTCTCAAGTGCAGTGATCTTGATCCCAAACCTATCCGGCAGAGTTCTCATCAATTTCTGAACTTGCCTAGCCTCAGGAACCGGTTCACCAAGCATCGCACTTTGGTTAACTAGGTCGCAGAACCGAGCATAGTACATATCGATAGTTTCATCCTCCCTCATGCGGATTTCATCAAGTTCTGTGGAGACCCTTTGCAGTTGACATGTGTCATATTTACGTGCATTTTATAGTGATTTTCGTGTCCGTTTCGTCATAGTTTGATAGTTAATTAATTATATTTATTTGATTATTATTTAATTAATTATTTATTTAATTAATTTTATTAAGCTATGATGAAGGTGTATTATTTTGAGTTTTGACAGAAAATAGGTTCGAAATAATTTTTGGTGGTGAAAACGGACGCAAATCGGGCAAGACGAAATAGATTGGGACATAGCCCACTACTTGGAATAAAAGTTGGTCATGTTTGTTGGGCCGCAGTACTTTGAATGACAAAGAAAAGGCCCAATTGGAGATGTTATGCATTTGGTGGCCCAAAATCCATTTAAGTAAGGGTTGATTAGTCTTTTGCCAGCAAGCCATCATCTCCCTCCTCTAGCATTTCACGTAACAGACATTGACGTCCGCCATGAAAGAGCTGCGGCCGGCGAGGAGCTTCGCTGCTCGTCTACGATGTCACGCAGCCGATCAGACCTCCGTCCCTACAACCAGATATCCGTCCAGAACAGTTGAAAGCCACCGAGGAGTTTCTGATCGCTGTCCACGCCGGAGGAAAAGCAGGTGGCCGGAAGTTGCCAGAACTAGCCGGAGACGCGCTGAGAATCGGAAATAAGTCGTCCAGAAAACCTTTACGATGTATGAGATGACGTAGAGCACACCAGGAGACGAAAACCGCGACCAAAAGGGAGTTTTAGACGCCCAGTTTCACACGGCTCGTGTGAGCCCGAGACACGGGTCGTGTCGTCCCGACGGGTCGTGAATTGAGCTCTCGGCATTGTCACACGACTCGTGTGGCCTATGACACGAGTCGTGTGACCCTGGACGCAACAAAATCGACTTTTACGGGTTTTTCCTATTTTGACGAGTTTTTCGACCTATTTCGACTAGGACTCGACCCCAACTATTTAAGAGACACTAGGACACGTTTTTGAGGAGTCTTGGACATATTTTGGAGACTTTTGGGAGGCTAGAAACACGAGCAAGACGAGGGAGAAAGCCGGGAAGAAGGGATCGACGGAGCCGAATAAGCTTTTTCTTTCTTTTTCTTTTCCTCTTTCGAACTCAATGTTTTATATTTATTTTTATTATTTTGAAATCATGTTTCTAGGCTAGATTTATTTAGATTCTAGGATTGGTTAGTACTCGGATTAATTTATGATTTAGTTTTTATTTCTTTCATTCCGGTTTATCTTTCGTTTATGAATTTCTTGTGCTTATTTTTATTGTGTGAGTAGATGGCCACTATGAATGCATATTTGTAATCGATTTGAGACCGAGAGGAGATAATTGATTGCTAGAATTGGGAAATTTATAACGTAAGAGAATAAACAGACCGAGAGGTTGATAGGACCTTGCGAGAGAACGAAAATCCTAGGAACTTATGGGAGTTAGTTGTTCATCTTGAGACCGAGAGGAGATAGATAATAATTAATATCTACGATTTGACTTGTTCGAGAGAAAGGTTTGAAATCAATTTAGTGATTATCTCTACGATTGATAAAATTAAATAAGGTTTGTTTGAATATAAACGTTTCATGAATTAATTCCGAGGAACGCTTAGCCTAGAATCTACCTTTTGTTTCTTTGTTTATTTTTATTTTTATTTTTAGTTAGATTAGTTCTTAGTTTAATTTCGTAGTTAATAATCATCATCCAATTCATTAGTCTAGATAATATTTAGTCGTCATTATTTTAGTACTTAATTAATTTAACTACAATCTCTGTGGAATACGACCTTGCTCGCCACTACCTATAGCTACGCCGTACACTTGCGGATAGAGAAAATAATTAGCGAACAGCAGTTTTGAGGTTTTTACTGCATTTGTACCCTCAAATTGTCTTTCCAAAATCCTCCAGGCTTCTTGAGCGGTGGTACACTGAATGATTATCTTATGACGAGTTGGATCTACTGCAGACATGATAGCATACAAAGCACGGAAGTTCGCTTCTTCCGCTTGTTTTTCATCGTCAGTCCAAAGACTCCTTGGTTTTTCAACAAGAACTTGAGTGGAAGACATAGACGACTTTGCATCCGAAGGTTCACCTTGTTTAAATTCAGCGGGAGCTTTTGGCATAAGTGGTGTCGACCATCCTGATTCAACGGCCTGCCACGTGCCTTTGCCAAGGGAACGAAGAAAAATTACCATCATGGATTTCCAATAAGCATAGTTTGCTCCATCAAGAAACGGAGGGCGCGAAACAGACATTCCATCGTGACTCATGGTGACCAACACACAGTCCCAAAGATCTTTATCCCGTAGTAAGAACAGGAACACTGCTCTGGTGCCAATTGAAACGTATATTTGTCACGGAGTGCGCTCTTAGTACGAACTACAGTAAGAATTGTAAAATGCGGAAGCAAATAACCGAAGATTAATAAACCCTTCAGGGAAGCGTCCCACTTCCCCTCAGAGCTCTTTCATTGATAGATCACTCGCATACATAGCTTGGACTTACAACGATTCGAACTCCCTTCAAATCTAGCCAACACTACTTGATCCTATCAACTAATCCTCCGGCCACGTCCCGTGGACTTATAAACCTACACTTACTCCCTAAGTGTACAAACCGTAAAATAGTTTTGATGAAATGTATAAAGAACTAAACGAACGCAGTACCAGTCCTTGAGTTTGTAAGAACTTTTAGACTGTACTAAATACAATCAAAATAGAACAGTAAGCAAGTAAGGCTTGAATGGCTCTCAATTATTTCTTAGTGTGTAATCCCCGGCCGCCATAAGCTTCTTCTAGGGTATATATATGATCTCCTTAGGTTTTGAGTCTTCTACAAGGCATAGGTCTTCATTCAAGATTTCCTTCCAAGATAATAGGATAACTATGGCAAGAAATCTTCTATTCTCTCTCATTGATCTCCTCTCCTAGCATGTCTCTTTTATCCTTCTTCTTTATCTCTCCACGTGCAAATACCTATCATATAAAAACCGTAATAAGATCCTCATGGATTTATATATGGAATATAAACAATATTACTAAAGGAGACATAATATACATAATATACAAAGATCTTCCCTTTTATTCTGTGGTTCCAGGTGCTTGTTCGAACTAACGAACTAATGCCAAAATAAAATATCTTTCAGTCTCAATAAAATATATGCAGACTTCTTAAAAATCTCAAAAAGTTTCAACTGAATACGTACACCTGAATTTTAAAAGTCTTAAAAGCCTTAATTGAATACATCCTCTTATACCTCAAAGTTATGCGCAACTCATCAATAGGAATGGGAAAAGAAAAATTACGCAAACTACAAGGATAATTGACACTAGCTCTATAAATTCATACTTTTTATAAATTGAAATATTGGAGCCTAAGATCTCTTAGTTTTTTTATTTAAAAATAATATATTAAAATTTATTTTACATATAAATATGTAATATTTTTAGTTACGTACGAAAAGTTTAACTGGGTCAATTTTATTAAGTCAAGATTTATGAGAGATTAAAAAAGAAAGAAAAAATGCAACCTAATTCATGCTTATAGTTAGAGATGTCTATTTCATGAATTGGGCTTTATACTCACAACTTATCTAAAGCAGACCAATGGGCCCCTCTGCCTATTATCAAAGCAACAAAGCCTATTTGTGATTTGTGAGCCCAACTTAGAAGTTTTGACTTAGTCCGTTGATATATTTTATGATTTATTTTCTATACTCGATACAAATTTTTAGAATCCTACATTTTATTTGTGAGCTATTGGGAACTTTTAGATAAACTCAAATTAGTGATCAGTTTATGTTGGTAAGATATTTTAAATACTCTGTTTTGATTTTCATTATAATTAAAAGTCATTTACTCTACCTAAAAGATGTATCAAAATCACTTCGTTTTCATTTTAAATATAAATTGAAGTTATTTGTTATGACTAAAAGCTCTTTCAAGAATGTCGAGCAAACTATATTTAAGAAAAGTCCTCATCGAGGATTGTATCTTATTTTCAGACCGCAAATGTATAAGTAATCGAAAACATATCCTACTGATAGCGATGGACAACCAAACTTCATATGATCAATATAAATAAATAATTAAATAGAGTGGAGCATTCAACATATACAAGGTAAATAAAGTATAAATCATGGGGAAATACTAAGGTCCCGTTACGGTATCATCTCGTCGGTAGTTAATATAAAATAGATGATTCAACGGTTAAAACATCCAACGGGATAGTACCGTAACAGGACCATAGCATTCCCCTAAATCATGATGTTGCATGTTGAGTCAAGCCACCTCAGTGTCTATTTTTTGGACACGTGTCTTGGAAAATTTGTCACCGCGGACAAGTGGTTTTGTCAACTTCACTTTTCAATGGACAAATAACTTTGTCATTTTGAGGATTTGACCAGTAGAACAGTCGATTTCTTCCATACGCTTGGTTAGATCAGCATTAAGGATTCTTCATGTTCATGCTAACATCGGTCAATAACTTAGCGTGTGTTTGGTAAACACTACAATTCATAAGATACTTTAAAACTTATTTGATTAGTGTTGATATTCGAGTTGAGCTGCCACAAAAGAACCGGGAAAGTGATCTCGAGGTGCCGAACTGACTGCGAAGTTAGGTTAACGAGGGCGACAAGTAGCGCCGTTTTCGAGACCGGCACTTTGACTGTCCCCGCTAGACTAGTGTCGAGTTGGGAAACAGGGCCCTAGATACTACGAGGTGAATTGACGATAAAAGTCTGACCTGAAGATTCCTCGAAATCGGCCTACGCATGAGTCTAAGACCTGGAAAACAATAAAATAATGTCACTTGTCTACTAATGATTGTCGATGGACAAGTTGTCCTAGCCTGGCATCTATGGTAGCTAGCCCAGCCAAAAGGCATGACAGCATTTAATGTTGTTCACGTGTGCATTAAATGTCTGACAGGTAATCATTACAGAAACCTCAAATCGCTTTTAATATCTCAGAGCGACGCCGGCCTGTCCTTCAAAGCTACTGTATGATGGGACAGGATGAACAGGGCATGAACAATGCCGAGTTTGAAGATTTTATAAATAGAAGACCCATTCTCATATATTAGGATTGTTAAAAACCCTCAACTACTACTTTCTCTCTCTACAATTCTGTAATAAATTCTCGTAAAGATCTCAAGTGTAACAAAAGTGCCGACCTCATTATCGGAGGCCGATCTCGTAATTAAGTAATAAAACTACATTTTCTCATACATCTTTCTCATTCTTCATTCTTAACAACTACTAAACTCTTATTAACTGTTGATCGGATCCGTTCATCAACAATTAGTTTATAAGCTTTCTCTATACAAATGAACTTGGTTTGGTATGATGAGTTATTTTTTTAAAAAATTCGAGTTTTATCTCATGCGTTTCTTTGGATAGTTTTCAAATACGTACGTTGAATTTTTTATTTTAACTGACTTATCAACTAATTTTACAGAACACGTTTATCATATCAACTAATTTTTTAGTTATAAACTCAAAACTCACTTATCAGTCATTAGATAATTTTACCAATTATACCACTCACGATGTGTGTTTCTTCCAATGCCGATCTCTAAAGCCCGCCATAATTGACACGTGGCACTTGATAAAGAGTTTGGCAAAAAATGGTCCACAAGCACTATTCACCAATTCAACTTATTTTTTTTTTTATTAATAATGAGCAAGAGCTAATATGTTATTATTTGATGTGACATGAAATTAACGTATAAAATATAATGTTAAAAATCACGAGATTGTAGGCAAATCTTAATGTGCTGGGTAGGTGTTCATTTGTAATTTAAGTTAAAAAAAAAAAAAAAAATGGTTATTAAACCAGCCATATTGTACAATGAATGAGTTTCACACCACATCACCTACACCAAAACAAGTTCCTTTGATTTTTGTCTTTGGGCCAGTGGTCCTCAATGTGTGCCCTTTTGGGATTTATTGAACTTTAATGAAATATTAATTATTTGTGAGTACTATTAATATTATCTTATCAGTTCATTTAAACACCAGTATGCAATTACACACTTTTTCTTTCATATTATATCACTTTGTTAGTCCACCAAATATTTCTCTATTTAAACCCACTTCCACATTTAATTGAGCCCTAGAAACTTCACTAATAGAAGAAGTACTAGAATTTAATTGAGCCCTTTTGATCTAGTCTATTATTAACACTATGCCAGGAGAATTGTCAACAAGGACTCTTTCAGCTCCATTTGCAATGGACAAACCACTTCCACATTTGATAATGAATTTAAATATAAAAGGATTGTATGGTGGAACATAGCTACAAAAAATATCATCAAATGGATTAAATGATATTAGTGGGGCATTTAAATGAATTGGACACATAGATCTTAATAGATGCAATGAATGACATCAATGTAGATGCCCTAAGAGGGGTTGGCTTATTTATAATAGAGATAATTGTAAAATTAAATTATTAGCATAATGCTAACTCTCAAAATTAGAAGATTTTTTTTTTTTAATATTATGAAAGTCATATAATATTACTTAAGTCACATTAATTGGCTTAAGTATATATTCAACTTTGTGATTTAAAGCTAGATGTACGCTATTACATCTAGCAATAGAATATTACACCAAATTCATTAAATAAATTTATTTACCATCACATTAGAACAAACAAAAAAAAGTCCACTTCATCTACTATACTTAGCAATAATTCAAAAATAATAATTATTATTAAATATATGTATAGTCCTTTTTTCTAAGTTGTTATCGTGTGTCGTTTAACAATAAATATAAGCGTACACAATCCAACACAATCACCACCTCCTCCAAGAACTCCCACATCACCCGAACACACACACTCCCACCGACTTTTAACACCACACCTAATCTTATCCACCAATATGGCTTCCGACGCCGCCAGCCGCCGTTCACCGCCGCACAACACGGTGGCCATCCTCATGGTGCCCTTCCCCCTCCAAGGCCACCTCAACCAGCTCCTCCACCTCTCCCGCCTCATCTCCGCCCGCGGCCTCCCCGTCCACTTCGCCGCCGCCCCTTCCCACTCCCGCCAAGCCCGCCTCCGAGCCACCACCACCGCCCACGACCACCACGACTCGACAATCACCTTTCACGAAATCCCTTCCCTCCCTTACTCGTCCCCACCTCCCGACCCGAACTCAACGACCCGTTTCCCAACTCACCTCCAACCCTTGATCGAGGCCACCTCAAGCCTCCGAGAGCCCGTGGCAGAGATCCTCCGGGACCTCTGCGCGGCCAACCGTCGAGTCGTGGTCGTCCACGACTCGATGATGGGGTTTGTGGTCCAAGACTTCGTCCGTTACCAGAACGCGGAGGCCTACACGTTCCACAGCGTGTCGGCATACGCGATTTTCCTCTTCCTATGGGAGAGTGCCGGGAGGCCGTTCGACCTCCCGGCAGATCTCCTGCAGGAAAAGGACATCCCGTCGCTCGACGGCTGCTTCAGCCCCGAGTTCGGGAGTTTCGTTCAGACCCAGCACGAGTTCATCAAACTGAACTCGGGCCGGGTCTACAACACGTGTCGGGCGGTCGAGGGCCCATTCATGGAGCTCATCGAACGGGCGGAGATCAGTGGGGGGAAGCAGCAATGGGCCCTCGGCCCGTTCAACCCGATCGGCAACTCGGAGAGAACTGGAGTGATCTCTCCCGGCTCGCGCCACGCGTGCCTGAAATGGCTCGACGGGCTCGAGTCGGGCTCGGTCGTGCTGGTCTCGTTCGGGACCACGACCACCTTTCCGCGAAAACAAATTCACGAGCTCGCGATCGGATTGGAGAACAGCGGGCAGAAGTTCGTCTGGGTCCTACGAGACGCCGACGTGGGAGATGGTGTAATAACGAAGCATGATGATGACATCATCGCGCTTCCGGAAGGGTTCGAGGGGAGGGTCGAGGGTCGTGGGCTCGTGGTGCGCGAGTGGACCCCGCAGGTGGAGATATTGGGCCACGAGGCGGTGGGAGGGTTCGTGAGCCACTGCGGTTGGAACTCGTGCATGGAGAGCATCTCAATGGGGGTGGCGATGGGTGCGTGGCCCATGCACTCGGACCAACCGAGGAATGCGGTGCTGGTGACGAAGGTGTTGGGAGTCGGGATAACGGTTAGGGAGTGGGCCCGGAGGGACGAGATCGTGGGGGCCCGAGAAGTCGAGCAAGGGGTAAGAAGGCTCATGGGGCCGGGGGAAGGGGCGGAGGTGAGGCGGCGGGCGGCGGAGCTTGGCCGCGCCGTGAGGGAGGCGGCGGCGGAGGATGGTGGGCCGATGAGGTTGGAGTGGGACTCTTTCATTTCGCATATAATTAGGTAGCCTCTAGTTTTTGATCTATTGCACGAGGGTGCTTGCAGCACTCGTGTAATTCATCGGAAAAAAAAATAATAGTTTTCCCAATGATGAAAGGAGAAAAAATAAATAAATATTATGTTGATTGGATCTTGTGTAATTTGTTGTGTGATTAAATATTAATTTGGTGGTCCTTATGTCAAAGCTAAGACGTGTATTACATTGTAGTGCGTGCCTCCATTAATGGGAGATTCAATTGGCACATACGTTTGAAAATAGATAATATTTAAAATTGAAAAGTCATTATTTAAAATATTTCCCCAAGCCAATCTTTAAGAATATTAATTTAAAAAAGAATATGATAGATTTAAGGATGTTTGGTAGATTTAACTGACAAATTCTGTGATAGCTCATAAGTTGTAACTCGTAAGTGATACTCCATATAATTTAATTTTGAGCTGATAACTTGTGGACTTGTTTGAAATGTTAAATTAGCATATTGAATACCATTTAATATTTTAACATGTCAAATAAGCAAAGGAGCTTTTGCTTGGTAAAAAGATTATTTTATTAGTTTTTAGATTCAAAATGTTAAATCTAAAAAAACTCAATTTGAACATAAATGATTCATAATATAACATGGTAACAAAAATTTTCAAATAGTTATACAAAATATTATTTATCAAACACTCATTCGTAAACCGTTAGTATAATCTTCAAGTTAAATCAACTATTGAAATTCAATCTACTGTCAGTTTACTGCCAAATAGTAACTTAGCCAAATTCCAATAAAAAAAAGAAAATATTGTGAAGCTAGAAAAAAAATGGTATTTCCCAGATGGGAAAAAAATGGTTGCACTGGTAGAAAAGTTTATTATAAATTTTTCTGTTTATTTCTTTTCAATATAATTTAATGTATTTTAACATAATTATAAATGCATATTTACATTCTTTAGACATACATTAGCTATTTGATCAATTAATTTATTCAATTATATGATTATAATTATCCATATATTTTAGTTACTTATGCTTCTCTTAATAATTATTTTAGCTATAAACCATTGAACTTGTAGGGTTCGATTAATGGTCCCATTATGCGTGCTTTGACAATTAATTAAGTTAGTTTTCTTTCGTAATCTTACACAATATTCCAATACATATTATAATAACATCAATTAGTGGCATTGATCATGTGACCAAATCTAATTCGAATCTTATGCACAGTGAATTATTGGTGTCCTGCCAAAGAAGAACATGGTCACTAAAATGATGCAATTATGTTTAACCCATTTAGAGTAAAAAATTGAAAATAATTGCTAAATTATTCAAAAGAAATCTCATAAAAATTGTGATAATGATTTAAGCTATTTAGGGTGTCCAAAATTCAACAACTACAAAAGTGCCTAAGATTATTACCCTAAATAGGAGAAGTAAATAAGCTATTTAGGTCGCCCAACCTATATAACTACACGTATAGTACTTTATAGATTTATAGACATTAATGTAACAAGTACGGGATTGCAATAAACGGATAATTTACTTTTGTTGTAACCAATATCTTTTAGTATTTCTAGCACATGCTGTTTTTAGTTTTTAGTTTTTTTATTTTATTATTATTATTATTATTATTATACAANAGAAAGAATACTAATACTGCAAAGAGAGGACAACATCAATCACACCAAATAAGGCCATGTTTGAAAAGGGAGATGAGATTATATTATATTAATCTTGCAAAGGAGGATTACACTGTTAAGATTTGTGAAATCTTGGGTTTGGTTTCCATGATTGCGTGGAATTAAAACAATTGACACAGTTCAATGTAGTGTTTGTTGTAAGTGACAATTTGTATGATAAAATACCATTTTACTGATTTACCCTTATTTCTGACAAAACATTCCACCACATCTGTACATGAAAATTGTCAAGTAATATCCCCAAATTTTAACCTAACATCTCGCGCTGGTGTGTGGCGACCAACGATTTGCGTCGACCATCAAGCAAAATGAGAATCAGCAGGAGGTGCTGCGCCATCTGGTTCGCATGTCAGTTATTCTTCCATTCTCCGGTCAGTCGTCGTTAATGGGTGTATGAAAGTGGTTTACAATTTCTTTCTTGTTTTCTCTGATATCTGGGGTAACTGCTAGATAGGTTTAATTTGTAATGGTGTTTTTGGGGTCATGTCGGTAGGCAATGGTGGTGCACATGCCACCAGATTTGAAAAACAAAAAAGCAAATTTTGCTATGCTGTTGTGTCTAATCAAATAGTCTGCTTATTCGGACCCATGTGCTTGTATTCAAAAATGTATCATTATATTCTCTGTTGTGAAGTTCTCTACTGCGGAGTTCCTGTCAATTTCCTGAAGATTCGATTATAGCAGTATCATCCTGTTTGGGAGGGAGATTAGACAACCCAAAAATGGCTGAGATGGTGTATTGTATTCTCTTTTCAGCTTTATGAGTGATTTACAACTCATACATTGTGTTTTGTGCTTATGCATCTATGAACTTTCCTCCTTTTGTATGGTCCTTTGATCCTCTATATATAGACATAGTCATTTGACAATGAAATTCAGACCAAGGTTGCGAACAGAAAATTGTGATTTGTGACCTTCAAAAGCAGTTTAATGCCTCGTTTGGGAAGGGAAGCCACACAAGACGAGCTTCTTTATGATGCTCGTTGGACCAAAGACGTGGACAACCTCTTCATAGACCTTCTTGCCGAGGCCCATGTTGGTGGAGAATGGAGACAGGGCAGACCAAGCCCTCATGTATTCCACTACTGCCATGGTGTATTAGATGCAGATCTTGGTGCAACCTTTACTCTCAAAGAACTTCAGGAACGTTTCGATTTCCTTCACAAGCGGTTCCGTGTTTTTAGTTGGATGCTACGAAAACACGGGTTGCGTCATTGTGTGCAGTCCAACATCCTTACGGCACCGGTAGCAGTATGGAATGACATCTTCGAGGTATACCCTTGACATTTTTCTTTCTTTGCGAGCTTGTCCTACGTTTTTGTGGTTTTCATTATTAATTGAAAATGAAACACAAATGGGTATTTATTTGTCTTGCTATGTGTTGAAGCCAAAGTTCGAGGGGCCTCTGTTGTTCTTTGGGTTTTACTGACTGAGGTTGTTTAGGTTAATGGGTATGGTAAGTACATATTAAAAAAAAAACTTGATTATGTTTATAAGATGTGTATTATAAAACTTTGAAACGGTAAGTACAATGCAAGTGTTTTTAAACACATTATTGAGCCTTGTCAACATGAGGTACTTTGTGTTGTAAGGAAGTTTGTTGAAAGTTATCAATTCTGAGGAGTAATCACTTTTTATTGTCTGATTTCCATTACTTTTCTGTATGTAGTCTGACCCATTCTCGGTGGCATACCAACATTCCGGGGACCCGCGTTAGGCAGACATATGATATTTGTTCACAGAGGTGTACGAAGCCACATCAAATGCACCATTGGTCTTGGACCAAAATTCCACCAACGAGAATGATGTGGCTTGGTTGACCGAACAGTCCTACGTCTTCTCGCTTTCTTCTATCACTAATGCACCATTAAATGGCTCAATCGGAAACAACCTTTTACTTCTACCAAATGCCCGAGAACGTGAACCTTCCTCCGAAGGTTCAGTGAACACACACACACATGTGAACATTCCAAGGCGGGGGGGTGGAACACCGTTGCGTATTCCCCGACCACCGCGTAGGCCGGCGCCATCATCATGCAAAGGGTCTTCTAGTGATCCACAGAACTGAACTGTTGTCATTTTCCTTCAGTGTCCTGCTTTTAAGATTCCGTACTTTGTGGGCATTGACCCTTTTATTATTGGTAGTTTCTAATGTGTTGATGCTTGTATTGATGAAAGCCCGTTTCTTATTTGATCCTCGGTTTACCTTCATTTGATTCATGTATGTGTTCAAGAAAGTTTTGCTCGTCGTACTTCATGTGTACCAATGTTTTTCCATTGGAGATTGTAGTGTGTGGTATGGTTCATACAAAACTAGGTACTTATTTGTTTCAATGTACGATTCGCGTAAAAGGAATTCTGTTTGTTTTCAACTTCGGTTACCACTATGACATACATAGGCTGGATGTATTTTTTTTGTAAATGTATAAAGTAAACTCAGGTTCAAATTTCATGTACAAATCTGACTTAGAACATAATGCTTGAAATTGTGTTTAGTAGAAGGACAACTTGCTGGTTTAATTAAAAAAGGCACACAACATGTATTAGTAGCTTCAATATTGACATAAAATTTTAATACACCACATGAATCTCCCATTACATGCCATGCACTTCATCTTACTTTGCACCAAACACACCAAAACTTTGGGAGATTGACTTATCAAAAGTACTTAAGGTTAAAGCCAGCCTAATTTAAAAATAAGCACACTAATGACCTAAAAAAAAAACACACTTACGAAAGATAGAAATCAACAACATATACTCGGGACCCAATTACCAAAAAGAGTTGTAAGACCGTCCCTAAAACTTGCTGTAAGCTACACGGAGTCTACGCAGGAGTCGACATCCGACTCGTGATCCATTATATCCTCATCGGCCTGCACATCATTCAGCGGATCCACCCACAGTGGGTTTTCATGAATTAGGCCTGCAACATCCTGCTGAACTTCAACTTCATCCTCCATGCCATCTTCTGACCACACATCTGACATAGTATCATCTAGACAAATTGGATAGTCGTTATTCGCACCAGGGTTAGATTCGAGATCAACATCAGCGGCCCCTCGTACGTTCCACACTTGCAGACAATGGTTGTACCATTTGAAGCCATTCGAATGAAAAAAAACCTGCAAATCGGTCTCCTGCATTTATGGAATAAATTTATATTTTGCTGTCAACTTTATACCAGGGTGATTAAAAAGAGATGTTAACCAACGAATATACAAAAGTCCACAGTTCAAAACGACCAAGGCAGGTACCCGAACACATACAAAAGAAACAAAACATGTGGAATTTCTGCGGACTACATAGGCCCGCTCAATATTTGGTGCACCATCGAGGTCTTTGCATCATCGTCCAGACTGAAAAAAAGATCCATCTCGTCAGGATTTTTGCTTAAGTACCGCGCGACGCCTACCCTTTCATCCGTTGTTAAGTGCGGAATTTTTTTTAGTGCGTCATAAACCGCGATTCGCTACTGTTTTGCATTTGCTTGGTAACCAACACGGGTAGACAGTTCCGAAAGACGGTTGTTTGTCTCTTGGCAAACAGATGAAAGAAACCCTATTATTTTATCCTCCGGCTCAACATTACGCTTTCTTTTTCCATCACGCTTAGACTTACCGGATGCACTACTCTCACCTGCTTGAGCCGAAAAAGAGTCGAAGTTAGTCTGAGGGTAGTCACATTGTTCCGGAAATTGGTCTTCAGTGGGGATAGGACTCGGTTCTTCGACGTTAGTATCATGTAAGACATCATTGACCGCGTCAGTGAAACCTTGTGCCCCCTCTCCCGTTGCACGGTCCTTACCGAAAATTTCTACCCAATCGGCATACAAGGGCCAAGATTTATAACGCATAGATTTGGCCTTTGGGTGAGCCTAAAAGAATGATAAGAAAGAAAACAATGATATTGTTACTTTTCAACTGGCTCTCATTTCATACGCAATGACATGTGTAACTGGAATTAATACCTTGATGTAGCTGTCCCACACCGTGTCATCCCTCACTGTAACCATTTTCCCCGTCTCATTCCATCCGAACCCCGTACTACCAAGCATATCCGAAACTATACCATAGTTTTTTTTCCACACCGTAATCTTTGATGATATGTGTGGTTCTGCTTTTATGGTCGTACCCGGGAATTGCTGCCGCATATGTTGTTCCAATATGGTGGTGTAACCGTTGCGAAACCCGTTGTCGCATTTCCAACCACGCGTCACAAGATCTCGTAAACCATTAATCAATGCTTTTTCCTCATCTGCATTTCAAACTCGACGTTGTCCGCTGGGCTGGGAATTGCGTCCCCCACTACCAGTGGATTCCATGCCTAACTAATGATCACAGAAATAAATCAACAATGGTAAGGTTAAAGGGTAAAACAAGAAAGAAACATTATATTATATCGAAGAAATGTGAAACAGTTATGTGAGGTATAAGAGTGTATTTTTCCACAGCACAAAAAAAGGCAAACAACCGGAAGTAGTAAAAAAAAAAAAAAAAAAAAAGTCTCCTTATGGCCATCATTGTAAGCTGCAGTGTTCAACTACGCCCGTCCCATTCATTAAACATTGACACAGCCAAAGCTTCCCGCATATTGGTCCATTCACTGCTTGGCTCAACAACCTCAACATAGTCAGAGGGATTATTTTCCTCGTGGGTTCTCTGATGATTCATCATATTGTCAATCTCATTTTCCAGTGGGTCCACATGCATGGTCATACGGATAAAGTTTTGAAGAAGGCAACATGCAAGTACAATTTTATTTTGAGTGTCTATGTCGAAATAAGTTTTGCTCCTTAGTACAGCCCAGCGCATCTTCAATACACCGAAAGCTCGCTCAATTACATTCCGCGCTCTGGCATGTCGTAAGTTAAATAGCTCTCTATGGTTTCTAGGCATTCTGTTACCTTCACCAAACTCATCTAAATGATACCGCACACCCCTATACGGAGCCAAGAATCCAGGACCATTCGAGTATCCTCCATCACAAAGGTAATAGTTCCCTGTGTGTGGCAAAAATATTAGACAATCCTCACAAAATATGAAAAAAAAAAAAAAAAAAATATAAAAAAAAAAAAAAAAATTATCCTCACAATTAATGTTAAATACTATATTGGATAACCTTTTATGGAATTGTATAAATATGTATTTATGTAACACTTACCATTTGGTACACGAAGGCCCCCTGGTCGATGAACAGCATCTCGTAAAACCCTACTGTCTGCCGAAGAACCTTCCCAACCGGTCAGTACATAACAAAAATTCATTTCTTGCGTGCAAGCACCAAGCACATTAACAGAAACTTGTCCTTTTCTGTTGCGATATCGTGGATGTAGACATGCAGGAACACGAACAGGAATATAGGTTCCATCCAAGGCT
Organism: Striga asiatica; assembly: GCA_008636005.1. Lineage (NCBI taxonomy): Eukaryota > Viridiplantae > Streptophyta > Magnoliopsida > Lamiales > Orobanchaceae > Striga > Striga asiatica. Next base: position 501,874 of record BKCP01000558.1, on the reverse strand, counting down.
CCTAAGCATCCCTGTGATTTAAAGCACAAGGTATACCGGTTTTAACAATTACTTATGTTAATATAATAGGGTGCTATTTGCAAGATTTGTTGGATTTTCCTCACCTTGAACCATCTCCATCGCCAATCGGTGCATGAATCGGTAACTGCAGTGCTTTGGGCAAGGAGGATGGGATACAAACGCAGGACGGAACGAAGTACATTACGGAAGAATTTGCTTATTGTTTGACCGGATCGTTTGAAATCAAATTTCACAACACGATTTTTTTTATGGTGAGCTAGCACACTAAGAAACATTGCTACTTGCTCAGTTATGTGTATATTTCTGCTGTTCTTAAGCCCACCAACATGTTCTAACAAGTAGCATAAGCGGACGAAGGTACTTCGATCCATGCGAAGTTGTTCTATGCATGTCGTATCACTTTGTTCTACTAGCACTTTCATGTGTTCAATTTGCGAGGGAAGACGGTCTAACATACAATAGGACGCATTTCCCAGCCGACCTCTACGTCTACGAATTTGTCTAGGTTGAACAACCAACTTAAGGTAAAGGTACGCAATGATAAAAAACAAATTACGCAGATTAATTATCTCCTCCACGAGCAAAAGTACAACCGCATTCTCCGAATCTATGTCCATCATTTAAGCTGATGATCTAAACAACAATATGTATTTAGCCATGTAATCGATGAAGGCAAACGCAAACATTTGTTATACAATGTCAGTGTAAGTGTAAATTCAAAAGGATCCAACTATATCTAAAAAAATAAGCAAATAAAATTCTTCTGCATAGCAATTTTTCAAAAAAAAAAAACATATGAAAGAATTATCTCCAAAAGGGGTATATTAAAAAAAATGAGAATTTTAGCATATTGGACCAAAGAATATATGAAAGAAAACAACATGCTGCAAGCTGCTTTAGTATATTCAAAAACTTTTAGAAAGTAGTGTACGTGAGTAAATACTAAATAATAATACGCAGGTTAAGGTACCAATTTGCTTCTGCAGAAAGAAAACCAGAAAAAAAGAAGAAGTAAGAAAAAAAAATAACACCTTCTTTCTATCTTACATTGGAGCAAAATCAGACAAACCAAAAGCTTGTATTCTCTCTCTCTCTATCTCTTTCTCTCATATTTCATCAGGGAATCTGATCTTTCACAGATATATGTACCTTTTATTCCTTATTTCTTCTAAAGCAAAATATTACCAAACCTTCTTTCAAATGATTTTATCTCTATTTTTTCACCTTCTACTGAAAATAGTGTAAATAAAACATTAACAGATGGTGAATCAGTAGCAGATAGTGAGGGCAGGATCAACTTTTCCTGTAGCATTCAGGATTCATAAATAAAAAGAGTAAAGAATATAGCAAACAATTCCTCGGCTCATAAGAAGATGGTGAATCAGTAGCAGAGAGTGTAATATGTGAACTCTGGAAAATTCGTTTCTTCTTCCAATTACCTGTGTCGAACAACGATTACTACGAAAGGAATCACTTTCTCCTTGGCTCGCAAAGCACCGGACGAAACACGATCCTAATATACCTGCAGCCCCAAAAAATGAAAAATTTAGGGTTTTACGAAACAACCTATTCACAAAAACAGGGGAAAAGATTAGGCCCGCACAAATAAAAATAACCCGTCTTTCTGTGGTAAAATTGGTTGTGACACAGACGAACCGTGAAGTCACAGCTGGAAGCTAACAATTTTTCGCCGATTGGTCTTGTTGCCAGAGATCTTCTGCGAAAGTGTTGGGGCGAAAGAGACGATGGGTCTTATACCTGGCAAGCTGTAATTGCTCGGTATGATGAGGTTACTTTCGTCTTAAATGTCAAATTTCAGGGTCAAAAATGACTTTTGTTTGTCTGTGTACTATTGAGATGAAAAATATCTCTTCACAGAAATCAGACTAATTAATAGCCCATATGCAAGATTATTAAAATTTAGTCTCGGGCCCTGTCTAATCTTGCGGGCCTCAAACTTGGAAAGCAAACGACGGACTAACCCTGGACTGGGCGCCTAATCTTATCTAGTCTTGCTTTTCAAACATGGCCATTAGACTTGTCAATAGACCGTTTTAGTCAATGTCTCCAATTTTTCAGTTAGATCTATCCTTTTTTTTTTACTTGAATTTCACTCTTTAATTGTTTTGCACAAATATAATGGGATTCTAGCTAGTTTACTTTAATGTTTCAAAAGATTTAATTAGTTTATTAATTTCATATTGTCCAAAAATAAATAAAAATAAAAAGTATGCTCTGAAACTCGTAAAAGTATATATACGTGAGCATGATCTGCACGATTTACGTGTACGACCCCCAACTGGAATATCAATTTCTTGAAAAAGTCAACTTACATGTGATTGCAGTACAGTATTGAATTAAATTTTGTATCGTTTTATCAAAATATAAATTATTGTACATTTGGACTGCAGTTACGACTTACGAGTAAGCTTAAATCTACAGAATATTTTCTTGTTTTTATGTTTTCTGCACTCTTTTTCCTTGGATTACAACGTGCCTGAACATTAATGGGCCCCATTCGGCCTTACATGCATCTACTTGGGCTACATCGTATTCGGATTGCCTTTCGTTTTGATGTATGTTGGGCCCAATTGATCTACCAAACAAAAACAAAAACACAGATTTTTCATTTGTTAATTGAGATCCCAATTGCTTTTTATATACGGATTAATCATATCTATACATATATGAAACGTATAAAATTATCGCGAGTGCGCTCAACGTTGTACGAACAAGTATAAAAACTATAATTTGCGGAAGCAATAACCAAAGATTTAAAAAAACTCTTCAGGGAAGCATCCCACTTCCCCTCAGAGCTCTTTCATTGACAACTATCAAAAGCATAGTTTGGATTTACAAAATAAAACTCCCTTCTATTCTAACCACAACTATGATCTAGCCTATCAACTACTTCTCTGGCCACATCCCGTGGACTTATTTTTCACACTTATTCCCTAAGTGTATATCACTAAAAATGTCTAAATCAGAAAATGGTTTCAGTTCCTCGGTAATTCAGTGTTCCGAGAACTGAACTCAAAACAAAAATGTAAGCACGAGACTTGAAGCTTGAAGGTGATGAATAGTAGCAATAGCTTCAGCAAGCACTCTTCAATCTTCAAGGTATGTTTATATATGATTTCCTTTTCGTCCAGTGTCCCCAAGGCCCTTGGTTCCATTTCGAGTATATCCAAGATGTCCTACCAAGTATAGGACTCTTCTTCTCTCTCCAAATATCCCCTTTCCTTAGTTATCCAATCTCCTCCTTATTCTTTGCAATCTCCTTCTTGCGTGAGGCTCTCTTCCCCTATGAACTGATTTCCTACATAATATAAACATATAATAAGATCAAATATTCCTTTTTCATAATATAAACTAATTTAGGAAACATGAACTACATAAAACTTCCCTTATTTACGGTTTTAATGCATGCAGGAATTTCCTTTCGAACTCATGCCAAAATAGTATATCTTTCAATATAAATAATGGCTAGCAAAGTAATTAATAAAATCTCATTTATTTTTCCTCCAAAAGAAGTTACAAATACATATTTACTTTATTTTTTATTTTAATTAAATTTTTAAACAACTCACTAATCAAGGAAAATTATATATATATTTAATCCAATATTTTTTTTGGTAAACCAGTAACTGAAAATTCAATCGATGACTTTTTTTAAGATAATGGTTAATTAAAATATAATTATATTTTTAATTATTTTCTTATATAATAGTTATTATTAAAACTAACCAATTAAAATTCATACTAAATGATATATGGATTTTTTCTTAAACTTTTATTGCTATTAAGCATTTTTTATAAGCTAATTTGGCTTTAGTGGTATAACCAAACCTCTTAAAATTTCATAAATAATAATAATAATATTAGTAATAATAATAATAATATAATTAATAGGCCGTGATTCCTAATGTATAAAAATTATATTATCTATTTAATTTTATGCAATCAATATCGTGATGAAATTGAATATTTTTATAATCATTTTTATTAATGATAAAATTTTTAAAATGTGATACTATATATATATTATCTCAATTATAATCTTAATATTATATACATACATGTAACTTATAATAATATAAATATTTGTGCATGTAACATGATCGAATACTAATTGAATTTGATTGTAGATAGACAACAACCCTTAAATCACAAGATCCGCCGCGAACTGGATCTTATTACGTTCCCACAATGTAGTACTTGACTAATATGACGTCATTGCTTACCCAGTAGGTTGATGAGTGGTTATGTACACACGTGTGAATGTATGATTTTTTGTTTTCTTCGATTTCATCCTACAAACATTTGAATATATAAATTTTTTCCTCGAAGAAATTGATGACTGTTTATGGTAGATTTCATCCTGACATTCAATGGAATTATCAGATTTTTCACAAGTAATTTAATAAGTGGATAAAAGATAGTTCATCCTATATACAATTGTTGTTGAGTTATCGAGTTTTTCATCATTGGATCAACACACATATACTCACATGAGTATATTTTGATTCAATGATAAAAAAAATTCAATATCTGAACTGTGATTGATTGTGTGTATATCAGAATCTTCTGATGGATAGCAACAATTAAGTCAATCAATTGGTAGATATATTATTATTTTAGAAATTGAGTGTAGAGCTAATGAGGGATCAATTGAGAAAAGTCTTGAGAAATTAAAATTATTAATCTATATAATAATGAGGAAAGTTGTAAATGTCAAAACCTATATGACAAGTAAATGCCACTAGTTTGTCTAAGAAGTTGAAATGAGAAACAATATTTATAAACATTTCTTTCTTTATTTTTTTTCGGAAAAAATAAATAATGAAACATTTGGAAATTGGTATAGGATAGTCAATTTGAACCATGGGCCTGTTGTGGTTTTATTCATTGGGCTGTAGTTGTCGACATTAGGATATGGATACTACGTTTATGGGCTACGCCTATGGACTAACATAGAGCCTATATCATAACATGCATGAATACGCTTTAAGATAAATGGGCTAGGCCCAGTTTATGCAAAACAGGATCTTGAAACCATTTTGATACCGCATTATCTGGAAGATTATTTTACATATTTACATCACTTATTAAAAAGTTTTGCAAAATCAAATTCCATATATACCATTCATAAACTAGTGATAAACTAAAATATAATGCAATTTCAAAACTAATGATGAATATAAACCAAACATAAACCAAATAAACTATAAAAGTTAGTATATTTGCAATTAAAATAAAAACTTTGTAAATATAAAAATAAAATGAAATTTGAAGATAAATAGTGTAATTTTTTCTATATGGTAAAGCTCAAAACTTCAATTAATCTCATTTTTTTTGGTAGTATTGAAACTATCATATAACTGTGAAGGTTATATTAATTTGGTAGATTTAGTTGAAAATATAGTTGACAACTCATAAGTTAGATGATAGCTTATTAGTGAATTTTGATATTATAGCAAATAACTTTTGATTGAACGTTGAATTGTTCTAATTAAAGTATGGTAAAGTTAACTCAAAAATAAAAATATAAATAAAATAAAGGATTACGTGAATTTATATATTCCACGCATATAATAAGTATATATTTATTTAAAATACATATCAATATANCGGGTTGCCTCAAATATCGTGACTCGTTTGTCAATGTTCTCGTGAGTTACAAGATACGAATCAACTCTCAAGACAAAACTACAATCAACATCAAACCAAAAGACAAAAAAGTGTTTGTCATTTGTCAAAAGTCGAATATATTGACTTTTGACCTGGGCGAACATTTGTATAGACTCCGCCGAAAGAAAAAAAGAAATAAATAAAACTACCACACCATTAAATAAATAAGCACATTAATATTTTATAATTTCAGCCCCCTAAATAAATATGACCACCTCACGGTACAATGTGCATTATACATAAATATCTAAAGAAATAACTAAAGATAAACAAATTGTTCCCAAAATTAAAAATCCGCTCCTTCTTCTTTAATCCCTAAAATCCATGGATAAACCTCCAGTCACAGTGGTCATGTTGCCCGTCCCCGCCCAGAGCCACCTCAACCAGCTCCTCCGCCTCGCCGGCCTCATCTCCTCCGCCACCACCCTCCCCGTCCACTTCCTCGGCTCCGCCACCCACAACCGCCAAGTTAAACTCCGTCACTACTCTAACCCTAACCCTAACCCTATCCATTTCCACGACTTCCCCACTCCCCCCATCCCCACACCCGACCCGGATCCGAGCTCGCACAGAACCCCCAACCACCTTGCTCCGGCCATGGAGGCCTACATTGCCCTCCGCCGCCCGATTGCCGCCCTCATCCAAAACATGTCGACCCAAACCAAAAAAATCGTCCTCATTTACGACCGCTTCATTGCCGAGGCCGTCGAGGACTCGGTCTCCATTCCCAACGTCGAGTCCTACGCTTTCAATTGCTTCTCGGCGTTTAACCTCTTTCACATCCTTCGGGAGCACTCGACGACCAAACCCTTCCCGCTAAAAGTCAAAGACAAAAACCTCTCGTTTTCGGTTCACGATTACTGCGCGCCCGAGATCATAAACTTCATCGTGTCGAGGCCCGAGCATTTCAAGAATCGTGCCGGGGACATACACAACACGATCCGCCTAATCGAAGGTGAATACGTTGACCTCCTAGCTCGGGAGGAAATCGGCGGGAAAAGCCAACAATGGGCCATAAGCCCGACGCTCGGCTCGGAAAAGGTTGCCGATTATGATGAAACAGGAGCACGACGACGACACGCGTGCCTCGACTGGCTCGATGGGCAGGCGCGCGGGTCTGCCGTTTACGTCTCGTTCGGGACGACAGTTTCTCTGTCAGTAGAGGAGGCTCGGGAGATCGCCCTCGGGCTCGAGTCGTGCGGGTTTAGGTTCGTGTGGGCGTTGAGGGATGCGGATAGGGCCGACATTTTCTCGGAGGAGAGTAGGAAGATGATCGAGTTGCCCGAGGGGTTCGAGGAGAGGGTGAAGGGAGCCGGAATCGGGCTTGTGGTGAGGGATTGGGCTCCGCAGGTGGAGATATTGGCCCACGAGGCCACAGGAGGGTTTCTCACGCACTGCGGGTGGAATTTGTGTTTCGAGAGCCTTATGACGGGCGTGCCAGTGCTGGCGTGGCCCATGCATTCGGACCAGCCGGTCAACGCGATTTTCATGACTAAGGTTCTGAAAACGGGACTGGCCGTCAGGGATTGGGAAAAACGAGAGGAGTTGGTGAGGGCGGGAGTTGTTAAAGATGCGGTCGGGAGGTTGATGGCGGCAGGGGAAGAAGGGGATGAGATTAGGAGACGGGCGGCGGAGATAGGTGCCGCCGTCCGGGAGGCGGCGGAGAGCGGCGGCGAGTGTCGCCAGGAGTTGGAGAGGTTCATTGAGCATATTAGTAAGGTAGATTGATGAATTGTTGTATTGATGTTTTTTTACATAGCTTTGTTCAATTTTTAATTTTTTATCATCGGTGAATTATTGAGGCTTCGGATTAGTGCTTGGGACTTGGTAATATTTGTTTAAATAATGTAACAAACACTTGGATGGAATGTAATTTTGTGTCAATAAATTAATTGTCTCTGACAATAATGTGGGGCCTAAATAATTTAAGACCAACTTATAGAATGAAAATTCATTTGTGATACGAAATTTATAATCTGGGTTTTATGCTATGTTTGGGGGAAGTATGTAGAATGGAGGATCCGAAGGTATTCATATTTGTTCGTTTGTTATAGCAAATTCTATTTCCACACACACGCCCATATGACAGATATGTTTGGTTACTGTGTGTTTATAGGGGTGAGTAACCGACCTGTGATAACCGAATAACACATAAATGCATGTTTCAGGTAGATTTTTCTTCTTCGATTTTTCTATACATCTATAATTTGGTGTAGTTTGGTGAAAACTGATCTAACCGAACGTAACAAAATCAAAAACTAAATTTATGAGCCATTTTCATTTTTTTATTTTTTTTTTAATTTTGATTCAGTTTAACTCGAATACTCGATTTTTAAATTTTGACTAAATTTCGCTCACATATTTACAGACTATATGAGCCATTTTCAATTTTTGTTTTCCTAATATTTTCCCTCTCTTTATTTCAATAAGTATATATGGAGAAATGCTATGATTCCGTTACAGAACCATCATGTCAGGTGTTTTAACCATTTCCGGCGGAATGGTTTCGTAACGATGTTACCGTATATTTATTGAGTATTTGAGTATTCGTGTCCGAATAATGTGAAACAGGAATTTAATTTTGTTGGGTGAATGTTTGGGTTACGGCCCCAGACACCCGGAGGCGGGCCCCGGCCTGTTATTTCAATGGGCTGTAAACTTCGTACATAATAAACATGTCCATGAATTTTGAAATTTTTACAATTTCGCTAGTTGACAAAAAAAAAAAAATTCACTGAATAAAAGAAAAAAATCAAATCATCGATATTATATCAAGAGCATAAATGTGGAGTGAGTTAGTAAAATTATATGTTGCTTTCCTGAAACTGGATGCATCAATTTATTTATTTGGGTCGTTATTATATTTGATAATTGTAATATGCCATTTGAATACTGGATTTCAATATTTATTTGATTTGAATTTGTTCAGTTAAAAATAAAGGAGGTATATTCCTTGATATTGATAGACGTTTTAATTTTAAAAGATTTGTTGATCTAACCGGAATCTTAATAAATTATATGTTTCGAGATGAGATTTGATATAAAATTCCATAGATATATTTTGTTTCAAATAAGTTTTAGAAAGACCACATAAATCCAAGTAATCAATAAATTGAGCGTCTAATATGAGATGTTTATTCCAGGACAATATCAAAAGAGCAAGAAAAAGCATTGAAAATGTCAAATATTCTTTTAAGTCGACACTTCTGTGAGTCGGCCTAGTTGTTGCATGCGTCGACCGGTATATTTCTTCGACAGAATACATACATATTTAACTGACATGTTTTTATTTATATTGTTTGTAGAGCAACAAATTAATTTATTATATATTTAACTGACATGTTTTTATTTATATTGTTTGTAGAGCAACAAATTAATTTATTATATATTTAACTGACATGCTTTTATTTATATTGTTTGTAGAGCAACAAATTAATTTATTATATATTTAACTGACATGCTTTTATTTATATTGTTTGTAGAGCAACAAATTAATTTATATTAATTTATATTATATATATACACATGTTGATTTGATTCTGGGGTCGTCTAGAGACTAGAATGAAATAAATATTGAGCACATGTGAGTCTGCAAAATAGGTATTAATTGCTTGAAATCTAACACCATAAAACTCAGAAAGTGAGTTGTGTTTCAGATGTAGGGACAAAATAATTATAAAAGAAAAAGCTCTGTACTGTATCAAATTATCAATCAATTTGTGGCCATCAATTTAATTTCTATTTTATTTTCTTTCCATGAATAGTGTCATCCACATTAATGTCAATTATTTCTAACTAGTATACATAATTAAATTTATTCCCAATTCAATAATTTGCATAGTGATTCGATGACCCGTTAATTTATCATTTGATATTCGTCCACATCATTGTAAAATATTTCAATTGGCACATGTAAAAGTATTCTCAGGTCAACAAAAAAAATAGTGTGGGCCCTATTTACCCCACAGAATTAAGTTGGAAGTTGGAACCCACAAGTACAACATTAAAATTAGAAAGACGATAAAATTAGTGTGGTGAGGTTCAATCAAGTATCGACCTGAGTTCATTGATATTAAGTAATTAAATCAGCGTGAGATTCGACTAAGATTTCGATAATATTTTAGCTAATAAATTGGATGATATTTTATTTATTTCTTGATGCTATATGAGTAGTATAATTTATGGAAACTCGGACAAGAAGTTATTAATCTATTTTAATTAATCTGTATTTTGATGTTTGACTTGAGCGTGACACAGTTTCAGTTTTTTAAATTGGTCCGCTTTTGTAGTTTGGGATCTTAGAAACAAATTAATTTGGTCGAAAATCTTGATAAGCGGATATTTAATTTGTGCATAGTCTCTAATTTTCTTAGCTATTTTAGTGGTTTAATGAAATTTAACACATGTAACTATGTAAAGGGTATTAATTAGTGAGACCCTCAATTGTTATTTAATACAATGAGTCAGTGATCAATCTACAAACCCTAAAACTCTTCATACTGCAACTAGTTTTACCTCTGGGAACTCCTCCCGGCGTCTTTGCAGGTCTTGAAGCGATTGAGGAGCGGAGGGAAGTCGTTTCAAGTGCAGGAGCACATCAATAATAAAATATATGTACCTTAATATTTATGCAAACAACTTCTAAAAAAATAATAATAAAATTTTATAATTTTAGCTTGTAAAAAGAGCGAAAAGTGATCATCTAAACTTTAAATATCTTTATTATATATATATAGGTTTAATCGCATGCCTTGTCAGTTATCACTTGGGCTACAAACTACGTAAGCCCAGTTCAAGCTCATGATGCCCAAGCTCAAGCATTTAACGAGTTGAGTTAAACTCGGCTTGTTATTTAATAGAACGAATCAGTGATCGGGCTTGAGCCAAATTTAACTAACGAGTCAGTGATCAGGCTTGAGCCAAATTCGAGTCCCTAAGGAGTTAAAGTAAAAAAAAATATATACAAAAAAAAGAAAAATATTTTCAAAGCTTAACGAGGTTTCATTAAGTTTGATAAACGAATCGAGTCAAACTAAACCTTTAATTAATCGAGTTGGAATCGTGAGATGCCATTTGCATGCCCAAATCGATGTTGTGCCTAGTGATTTTACAGTGCTAATCTATAAAATGTGTGTGCCCATGTTTATTTCAATAAATTTAACATGTTTAATAGTGGTCGACACCAATTATACTTTAACTAGCATGTTATACTCGATTTTAAATGATACTAATAAAAGAGAGAGAGAAACCGTGACAATTTTGTGTTTGAAAATGTCATGGTACTTGTATCATAAAAAAAAGAATGTCATGGTATTTCATTGACCTTAAAAGGAGAAAAAAACATGACATGTACTTCATTCATTCTTAGTTCTATATACAGTCTTAATTTTTTATGGATTTAACTAAGCTGGCTATTAATTTTAGAATTAATTTTTATTTTCTCACCTTAAGATGGTTTTTGAGATTTTTATTCTAAATTCATTCACTCATTTATAAAATTTATAAAATTTATAAAATGGGATATGCCAATTATTTAACTAATAATTTCAAATGTAATATCCATACATATAATTTATAACATTTTATCTATTATTATATGCATGTATACATGATTAATTACTAGTTTTATATACTTAAGACATTAAGTCAAATAAATGCGCCATTGTATTCAACATCGTTAGCTTTTAGTAAACAACAAACTGATTATCACACCAATCTACAAAGAACACATCATTTTTAATCAAAATTCTTTACTCCTAACTCTCAATAATTGATTGTCGTCCACCCAAAACACTTCCCCACAAAATTGCAGTTCTAGTCAAACACAATTTCTTGTGTGTTCAAGGTAGACCCGTCATAATTTATATAATTTATCTTTTTATCAAATATCATATTTATGTTTATAATATTATAAAAGTATGACAATTTTATAATAGTTCGGTATTTAAAAAAAAAAACATCGTACCGAGAGAATAAATGAATGAAATTAATTCCCCAACCCATAAAGATCCCCCACGTGCATTTAAAATCAGTCTACCTATCGGTTTCCACAAAAAACAGATTTGGTTAGCTGGCGCTAATAGGGATTAGGGTTAATATAATTATAAGATTATTACTCCCTCCTATTTTTATTATTTGTCATCCTAGCTTAATTGATCATTTGTTAAATAAATTTCGTTTTGGCTATTTTGTATATATTTTTCCATCATTACCTTCATCTAACTAATAAATACACTACGTCTTTTTATATTCACTCTCCATTTTTTTCAAAACATCAATTTCTATCCTCATTAATGAGGGTTATTATTGGCAAAAAAAAATTTCTTACATATTGTGCAACTTTTCACTATCCATCTTTTCTCCAAACATTAATTTTTATCCTCATTAATGAGGGTTATTATTGGCAAAAAAAAATATTCTTAATTATTGTGCAATTTCTCAAAACGACATTTATTAAAAATAGGAGGGAGTAACAATTTAACGATCAGGATTTTGTGTCATTTTTATTATAAAATATTTATTTATTAAGATTAGTTATGAATTATTGATAGTGGTTATGAGTTATTGATAGAAAATAATAAAATAATATATATAAATAATTATTTTGTCTTTAATGTAATTGTATTATTACGATTGTGCAATCAAAAGTTTTCTACAAATGTGAACTATTTGTAATGAATATATACCAAGATAATATTTTTTCTTTCTCTCTATTTTTCTCTAAATTTATAACAATTTTGAGATATGAAATGTATTATGAATCGAGTAGTTGTGTCTCGCCATCGTTTACTCGAAAGAACGAATTTTGAGTTCGTTTGCATAGTACCTTTATCTCAATACGGACCGACCTCCTGTTATAATTGCCAGACCTACCACGGCTCTTAACCC
>BKCP01000558.1:476521-489078 GCA_008636005.1 Striga asiatica | reverse complement strand
CACCTCCGCGCCCCCCTCGCCGCCCTCGCCGCCGCCCTCCCCGGCCGCGTCGTCTTCGTCCACGATCCCCTCATTTCCTCCGTCGTCCCCGAAAACCTCGAGTCCTACGCCTTCAACTGCCTCTCCGCCTTCTGCGACGTCAAGTTAACCCACGAGCTCGCCGGAATCCTCTGCCCCGTCCCCGCCCTCCGCCACCTTCCCCTCATCTCCGCCAGTATTTCCGACGACCTCCAGGTCTTCATTGGCGGCCAGTACCCCGCCCTCCAACGCAGCTCCGGCAGCCTTTACAACACATGTCGGGCTATGGAGGGCCCGTTTCTCGACATTCTCGAGGCCCAAGGAGGTCGGAAGGTGTGGGCCGTCGGGCCCATGCTGGCAGCAAAGTCGGTCGGGTCGGGTTCGGGTAAGCGGCACGGGTGCCTAGAGTGGCTCGATGGGCAAAAGGTAGGGTCGGTTTTGTACGTCACGTTCGGGACCACGTGCTCGTTGACCGACGAGGAGATAACCGAGCTGGCTCTCGGGTTAGAGTCGAGCGGGCACGGGTTTCTATGGGTGCTCCGGGATGCTGACAAGGCTGATGTTTTCGACCGAAAAGTTAGGAATGTTCAGCTGCCTTCAGGTCAGCCCTTTTTATGCAATTGTTATTAACTTTGTTAAATAGAGATATGAAATCAACAATTTGATGATTCAGACTCCGGCCTAATGATAGATTAACTCAGTTTGAGTTGTATTTGGCCAACTCAGTTTGAGTTGTATACTTGATTTGGTAAGTACGAAGTTAATTCGTAACTTATTATGTATATATAGTGATTCTGGCTTGAGCCTAATGATAGGTTAACTGAATTTGAGTTGTACACTGGGTTTGGTAAGTGCCATAAGTTAATTCTTAACTTATTAATTATTATGTATAGATGTAGCATAAATAATATATATATTCAATTAATTAAAAATTGAGATTAAGTATTGATATAACTTCGATAGTAAAATTTCTATTAAGTTGAACTTTATTTTTGATACAACTAATTAATTATTTATTGTATGAATTTAGAAAAAAAAAATCCACTTAGAGTCAAAATATTTTGGGCGGAAAAATGTATGTTATATTTAGTATCATTAGTTGAGTTGTTATATAGATATGGATTGGTTTATATGTTTTTTGGGATTCAAATAAGTATGGTTTGATTATAACTTTAGTTAATTTATCAATATCACTTGCTTTTCAACTACATCTATGAGTATATACTATATCTTTGCATATAAATCAGTTTTTAAGCACAGTAACCCACATTGAAACCTATGAGTTTAAGCTCCATGATCTGCAATGGAGCTTGAATCAGAATTCATGCTTTATTTGACAAGTTTTATATATAAAAAGTGAAATTAAAAGAACACTATGTGACTAGCATCTTCAAACTTTTAACTCTAGGTTCATTTTCTGGCCTCCCTATAGGTTTTGAGGAGAGGATGAAAGGCAAGGGATTGGTGGTGAGGGATTGGGCCCCACAGACGGAGATTCTGGCTCACGGGTCGACAGGCGGGTTCATGAGCCACTGCGGGTGGAACTCGTGCATCGAGAGCATCGTGGCCGGTGTCCCGATTGCGGCCTGGCCCATGCACTCGGACCAGCCGACCAACGCCAAGCTCGTGACCGAGATACTGAAAGTCGGGCTACCCGTGAGAGAGTGGTCCAAGACGCGGGAGGTCGTGAAGGCCTCGACAATCGAGAACGCCGTCAGGTGTCTGATGGCCTCGGAAGACCTCAGGAAGCGTGCTCGGGATTTGGCGGCCACCGTGAGGGGCGCGATGGAGGAAGGCGGCGAGTCTAAGCTGGAGCTCGACTCGTTCATCGCGCATATCAGTAGGAAGGATGGTGAGTTGTCAAACATTTCAGGTTTTTCAATTGGTTATTAGGTACAGGTTAACGTACTGTACTCATCAAGTTTTTTGACTGACTGGACGATTTTTAATCCAATCCAGCTTTCATGAAATTTTCAATATAATTAAATACTATCAACCAATCATTACGAGACACCACATCAAATTTAGTTTATTATTCATCAATTCACATATTTTTAACTACTTATTATTTTCAATAAATTATCTCTTACTTTTATTTCACATCGACTATATTTATAATATTCTAGATATTATTTAAATGCAAACTGAAATTAACATTCAATTCTCCGTTCAAAATTAATTCATTTTAACAAGTGAATCCGATTAAATATCTAATCATTCTCCTACAAAAGTCGATAACGGTACAGTTGCCACTTGCCAAGATGGCAATTTTCAAGCTAACGAATTATTGTTGTTGACAGCATAAACGCAATTCACATGGCGTATCTGTGTGGAAGGGAGTTATGGGCCCATTTAACTACGCGATTTAATGTCTGAAAATGGTCGTGCAATTTGTCGTTGAAAATTTAAGAAGGCTGGCTGGAAGCTCTTGAGCTGAGCCCGTCTCATCATTGGAGAAGATAAATTTGTGTTTTTTGTTTCTCTCTTGTGTTTTTTTCTCATTTTATTATTTGTTTAAAAACAATAAATGATTGCCTCCNCATGTCCCCGGTGGTCACATTGTCAATTCAAATCAAATTATTATTTGGTCACTTTTATTAGCTTACCCCACAATCACCTTGCATAATTGCCATTGTTTATGCGTCTTACTATTTTACTTTTCATTTTTAAATATTTAAAATAATAAAGAAATGTAATTTAGAACTAAAATATAAAAGCACGGTAGAAGATTGTTTATTCCTGAATGTAATAATTCACACATATAATTGGCCAAGTTTCCTCGTTAAAAAGAGCCCAAATTTGATATATACACACACATAAACACACCTATTATTTGTCAAAACGTTGAATATAAAGATTGTAGAATTATTTTAATTTTTTAAGAACTTGACTCGGGTGGGATTATTTTTAAAATTGATAATTTTTAAAAGATATGCAATTAAAATATTATTTTTATTCATAATATAAATATGCAATAAAATAAAAAATAATATTTTAATAATGTTGCCTTTATTTTAGCTTTTCAATTTTTTATTTTTTTTACGCATAAGTTGATGCCATAGTCCCTATTTAATTTAGTAATAAAAATAATATTTCCATTACACATTTTAAATTCACGTATCAATTTTTTAAGATAATTATTATTAAATTTTTTTATATATATAATATATATAGTTTCAGTTTTTTTATTAATGTAAATTTTTTAAAGATATTTATTATTTTTATTATAAATATGTAAAATATAAATTACAAGAAAAAATAATACATAATAGTTTGTTCACATATTTATTTCAAAAAGTAAAGTTAGTTGGGCCTTACAATGAAAAGTTAACTAAAAAAAATAGGTCTTGAATTGAGAATAATTTAAAATGTAAGTCTTTTATTGAGAAAAAATAAAATTCAAGCCTTAAATTGATACAATTACAAAAAGTTGGGTCTTGTAATGGAATTTTCCTTTTTTATTTGGTTGTTTTGCCTTCATTTTCGGTTCTGTTTTCCGGCTCTTTTTCCCAGATGGAGTGTTATGAGTCAACTTGTATATTAAGTTATTGACTACCTTTAATGTAAATCATGTTTACTACACAGTGAAAAGATATATTATCATATATACAAAACTCTATCATGTCCATTAAATAACACATAAAATTAATAAAAAAAAAATGCCTGCTTTTAATCTTTGACAGAAACCTACAGATTTCATAAACATTCAAACAAACGTCCTAATTTTTTTTTTTTATTTTTTTTAATGGAGCCACTTTAATCCAATTCTGAAATAATTTGTGTTTTTCCGCGATCTGACGAGGTTAACGTTTACCTTTTTTTCTCAATATAAGTTCTTTATATTCATCAATTTGTTGATTGTTGTATGTACAAACTGTCAAATTTAATGGTGTTCCTTCACCATTATGGAGTTCGGGAAAAAGTATGTGGCCGTGAAGTATATGGCCGTGGAATGCGTAATCTATATCTATATCTATATCTATCTATATTTATTTATATTTATATATATATATAAATAGGTTGTTGGAAAAATACATTAATAGAAAGTTTAACCAAATAAATATAATGTTTAACTTACTATTAATGTAAAGTTTGAAAAAATACATGTGAATCTTTAGTAACAAAATCTGAATCCTATTTTTTTAGTAACTAATTTAGAGATTCTTATGGCAAAATTTGAATTCCATTTTGTTCGTATCATATTTTATTTTTTTTACCAAAATTTAAATCATATATTTTTTGGTAACAAATTTAGAGATTCTTATGCGAAAAATGTGTGAATTATTTATGAAAATAATTCTAAATACAAATTAACTTAAAAACCGTACAAATTGAATACAAATTTAGGAAACAAATAGTTGTATAATTCTTAACCAATTCTTCCAATTTTATTGAATAATTTTTTATTTTAAAAAAAGTGTGTAAATTGGATAAAACCACGTGCAATTTTATTTTCGAATCAAACTGATATTTGGACGGGATGTACATTCAAAATTGTGTCCACATTTTTTGGTAACAAAAGCGGTTCATCTTTGATATTTAAAGTCACTTTATCCAATTTTTTTTTTCAAAATTTAAATGCATCGATTTTTTTTATTCTTATATTTTTTCCTAACCATGTTTTACCGAGATTTTGGTAAGTTCATATCATTTTTATTTTTGGTTAAGTTCATATAATTTTTTTTTTGGAAAGAGACAATTGCATAAACATTAACAAACTGTTTCAATTTTTTATTAAAATTATTTTCAATTTAATTTGTTTGTTAAAAAAATCGGTGCAGTGTTAGGAAAAATTGATGATTTTTTTATTCGGTTTAAAAAATATTCGGATCAATTTGTTTGATAAAAAAATCGGTTTATTGGTAGAAAAATCGGTTTCGTTTTTAGGAGTAATTAATGATTCTTTTAATTATTCTTAATTGAAATTTAGAATTAGATTTAAAATAAATAATGGATGAAAATCGCTAAAAATTTCTACTTTTTTTTATACTATAATTAGTTTAATTAATAAGATCCTTTGATTTTTTTAAAATTTGTTAACTAATTAATATACAATTTTAGATAAAATTCGAACACCTTTGTAGTATTTTGCGTGTCAATGAATCAAACCAATAATGTTGTACATAAAGAAGTGTTTAATAACATATAAATTCTTATTTTCATGATATTTTTAATGTCATGAGACAATTTAAATACAAAAATACCTTTTAAAAAATAAATAGGTAGTAAATGCTCCCGTGCATCGCACGTATACCTAACTAGTTTTCTCATAATACTTAGCATAGTCAAATATTAGGCGGGCCAGTGGGCATCAAAAGGAGACGTAGTAAAGCCCAATATACATATGGGCCATAGGCCCATACTAAAAATGGTATCCCGTTTGGGCCTTTTATGATGAACATATGACATTTTACAGAAACCAAATACATATGGGAACTTCCAAGCTGCAATTTTTTAACAACTGTAAACTCAACCAAAAAAAAATAAAAAATCAACTGCACAAATAAGGAAAAAGCAAAGTGATAGTATGCCGAGGGTGACAAAGCTTCTCCACAGAGCTCGTAAAGCCTTCCCAGATTTGGATTTGCTTAAAATTTTGGAATCTGAGCTCAATTACGAACTCTCCTCTTTGCGGCATCAGGTCGATTTTTCCTCTTCTGTGTTTTATCAGCATTTTAAAAGGATTTTCCCTNTTTTTCAGTGGTTTATGCTTTGTTGTTTCAATAAAATTGAGATGATAGATCAGTCATGTGAGCTGTATGTACGATGATTTAAAATGGTACTGAGAAGACTAGTCGAATCGTTATCGTGAGTAATGCAAAAAGATTCCCCTCTTACTTGTGTAAATTCCAGTTTCAGGACATTTGATCAGAGATTATTAGGAGAGGGAATACATAGTCCTTTCTTGACCAAATTATGTTTTAATAGGAAATCTTAGAGAGAAATTTTAAGTATTTTTTTCCGAAATAAAAAGGGATAGATGGGCTTAGACTCCCCAATTTTAGTTTCACACATCTTTTGAGTATTTGTGTTTGTGTAGGATGAAAAAAATGGATCATTTGGGGATTTTGTAGTGGAATGGGACTCTCCCAAGTCCCAAGACGTAGTCTTGAGAAAAAAATGCTCGTCGGGTGAGGAATTAGCTGTCTCGGCATTGTTGGGCCGTTACACGTTTCAAGGGGACGGGAGGCTGCCCAGGGAAGCTTTGATGAAAATATGTGTAAAGAAACCCGATATGAACTCGATCTTGCAGTTTGATTGTGTGGCCTCCAATAGAGGAGAGCTCGATTTCGACATTCAGAATGCTCATTGCTTATTGCCCTCTAAACCCTTTGATTCCTCAACTTATAGAGGGCCCCTGTTCAGGTATAGTTCGTTTGAGGTTAACTGTCTGTGTTTTGTTGGTGTTGAGATGTGGGAGCAAACTTTAGGACTTGAAGGGCCCGTTTCAATCTGTTGGTTTGAATATATATCTTACCTGATGGGAATATTTGGTTCCCTTCCCTCTCGGCTACCATTCTAGCTATATATCAAATGTCGGAGTTTATTAAATTCTCGTTATTTTAGGCTAAATTGAAAATTAAATATCAACAACATTACATCGTCTGCAATTTAATCCCAACATTTTGATTTTGGCAATGAGCTTTTGATTCTTTTTGCAAATTGAAGCACGTAGCCAACAAACCGACTCTATCTACTTTAGATAATGTGTCAGCCTCTGGCAGTCGGTTTGTTAACTGCATGCTTCGATTTACAAAAAATAAAAGCTTGTGCTTTTTATTGCCAAAATTAAAAGGTTGGATTAAATTGCAATGAAGTAAAGGTTGGGATTTAGTATGCAATTTAGCCTTGTTTTTTCTACCTACTTCTGCTTAACATTGTCGAGTTTGATGGGCTTTGTTTTGTCTTTGGACATGAGTCATAGTCTGACCTAGGAATCGAGCATTTCTGCACAAAAAAGAAAAAAAAAATATATTCTGCATACTGATCAGGAATGAGAATTAGTATATTTTTTGTGATAGTTTTTCTTTCCCTTCTCCTTCTCCAAGAAAATGTTGTACAACTTGCACTGCAAGTTCCATTGGAGTTCGATATTTATCCCTTTTTTTAATTTTTATACGGACAGATAGGATTCTATGTTGGGAAATACTTACTCGATGCAACTTTTTCCTATAATGAACTCAAGAATAAGATAATTCGGGTCATATATTATACAAGGACCTTATAATTGGTCTCGTTTTGGCTAGAGAAATGTTTATTAATTCACTGCTAAATCTTTTTTTCTTACCGCAGTGATTTGGACCCGTCTTTGCAAAATGGGCTGAGACAATACTTAGCTGCTAGAGGCATAGAAAAGAACTTTGCAAACTCACTCCTTATCCATCTGCACAATAAGGAGCACGGTCAATACATGAACTGGTTGCAAAAACTGACGAATATGATGACGAAAAACGAGTAAAAATAAATGTACCCAAACTCACCAAACCCGTTGAAATTTCCAACTGGACCATTTTTGCCGCTATGCTATTGGTATTGTAAGTCTTGTTTAACTCAACTCTCAGTTGTTGCGAGCCATGCATTTTAACAGTTAATAATCACGATTATATATGTGAACATTTTTTGGATTTCTAGATAGATTAAAAAAAGCACTATTTTATTTTGTGTGCAGAATAAAAATTTCCCCCCAATCTTGGTTTTATGGTGCCCTATGCTATATTTATAAGTAATTTTCCTGAGGTCTAAGTAGAAATCAAATAGTGACAGCCATTGTGGTGGTGTAACTTATTGAGAAAAAAATGATCAAGAATATTGGAAGTGGAATAAAGATAAAGATGCTTTTTGCATCACTTTTGTGAATGTCAATTTCATTGAGTGGATATTCCTACTTATTGAGGAGACTACAAAATATTCTTTTTAAGTATTAAGCGTGGGTTTAGGTTGAATTGTTTGTTTCTGATTATTTGTTGTTTGACTGTTCTTCCCATTATACAGTATAAAAAATCTTAAACAATGGAAAGAGAATAATCAGAATCTAAAAAAAGTATAGAAAATAATGAGAGTATGGAAAAAAAGAGAGAATATGTAGTATGAAAGTAATGTATTAATATAATAGTTTATGGAGAATTGATAGATAATAATAATTACCAAAACATGAATTGTTAATTCTACTATTTTTTCAGATCAACACTTATGTATAAGTATTTGATTATTTGTTTTTCTTTTATACATTAACAACAACATACCCAGTATATTCCCAACAGGTTGGGGTCTGGGGGGTCAGTTGTACGCAGACCTTACCCTTGTAATTTCTTTGAGATTTTGAGTGACATTTTTTCTTTTATATGAAACATAAATGGGGGTGTATTTCTTTGAGATTTTGAGTGACATTTTTTTTTTTAAATTCAAGAGTCTTAAGATTTTTTAATTTAGTGATATCTTAACTCTCAAGGTGACATTTGGTGGTGGTATGATATACCATATATGTAGTTTTCATTTTGAAATCTCGGCAAATAAATTTCATTGTCAAATAAGTTAAATACTTCATGATTTTTTAAGTCTTCTTGTAATCTCAATTGAACATCTCAATTCAAGATTTCTAAAATCTTAAATTTTTTTTGAAATACTAATTACACCCAAAAGTGTTCCCTAACTTTTGAGATTTTGAAAAGCCACTGTAGGGTGTAGAGTTTGCCCCAAATCCTTTGGACCGCTTTTTTCTCTGAACTTGGAATAAATAGGAGAAAATATTCTATGCTGTGTAGAATATGTATTTTGGAATCCTTTTACAAAGGATAACGAAATTTTATGTGGTATGGAAAAAATATGACAAATTTTGTTGAAAAAAAAGAGAAGATAATTTATGATGTGCCAAAATAAAGAATAATCATTTCTCATAGTTCACAATTTTGGAATACTTTATTCATTGTGTATGGTATGTTAATATAATTTGCCTAGGAATAATCTCTTGTCACAACATATGGTGAGCATATTAACACGTGTATGCCGTAAAGAGAAGAATAAGATTGCTAAAAATTTGTTAGTTATATAATGCAAATACAAATAATCTAAAAAAATAAATCAATTCAGAATAAATTGTTGAAAAAATTAATGATGGGAATAGAAGATAATGTATATGTAATCACTAAAAACAAGTTGAGCCCTAATATTGCCAAAACAAGTGTTAATCATCACACTATTTTATGAACACTTGTAACAAAATAGGTGAATTTGGTTCCCTTTAAGTTGTCTTCTTCTGGGCTTGTTGTCTTGCTGCAGCTTGAATGTCACTTTTTCAAATTTATTCATAATTAGCATCAAAAGTTAACCAGCAAATCTTGTTCTTAGTTTCTTCATCATTGGATGTGACAATTACATTACAGTCCATGACTTTTGGAGAATGGCTTTTCAGTTTTAACTCCTTGTGTTACCTTGATTGGATCACATGGCACCTTAAAAAGTTTTTGAGATTTGTACTTAAAACCTTATCCAATTATGTTGGAGTTGAATATTGAAGAAATGCATGGAGCACAGTATTAAATTTATCTCTAAAATTGTGTACAATACATACTAAATGAGTATCATTCTGTATTTCTATCACCTTGCCTAAATGAGTATCATTCTGAATTTCAACTCTATCACACCGAATTTTTTTTATTTTTGTTTTTTTTTTCTATTTGATCAACACACGATCATATGAATATATGTGATCAGATATGATTAAAAACTCGATCAGGCAATTGACTTCACCAGTAGAATCAAATTTGTTTTTTCTTTCCAATTCTCAACATGGTATTCTGGTGATATATATCCTTGCTG
Organism: Striga asiatica; assembly: GCA_008636005.1. Lineage (NCBI taxonomy): Eukaryota > Viridiplantae > Streptophyta > Magnoliopsida > Lamiales > Orobanchaceae > Striga > Striga asiatica. The sequence continues at coordinate 479,244 of BKCP01000558.1, read as the reverse complement.
ATTGAATAAATATTTGATATATTGAAATTCATAAATGAATTATTGTTTTTTCATATAAACATTGCATAATTGCATTTGATCTTAAAAGTAAAATAAAGAATAAAACAGCTTTTTATCTTTTACGGTATCATGGTAGTGTGTACTTTATGAAATTCCTCTTTTCACTTTTCATATTTTATTTGAGATTTTTAATCTTGTCAATGGTCACCAACATGGATGCACATTTTCTCATCTTATTCCCCACAGAGTCTTATCCAAATCTCGTGAAAGAGTACTAATTTGAACATTTTCACCTCGTGAAAGGGTATTGATTTCAACAGTTTCACCTTCCCATTTACCATGTACACAAATTGTAGAAACTTATCTATCTATACTTATATTAAAAGATATCCCATTTATCAGATTTAGTATAAAGGAAAGTCAAAAGTAATTAATGTTTGCTGGAAATAGAATGACATTAATTACAGATTTGTTTTGATATTTATAGCTTGACATTAAAGATTTGTTATGTCATAAAAATCAGAAACCGATTTTTTTACTTTGCTGGAAAAGTCAAATGTAAGTATAGATTTGTTTTATTCCATAACATCGGTTTAGTTAAAATAATCTCATAAAATCGATTTTAATGTCAAGCCTATAAATAAAGATTTAATCGGTTTTAATAAAGCAGATTTAATTGGTTTTAATAATTGCATAGAATTTCAAAGCTGTTATTTATTGTAAAAAAATTAAATTCTAAAAAAATATTTGTGTATATTTTGTAAAATGTTTGTACAAAATGTTTTACTTTAAATTTATTTACATAATTTAAATTAATTACATTAATAAATAATATGAACATACATTAAATATTTTAATTACATAAAACAAAAAGAAGAAGAAGATTACATCTATAACTTATAATAATAATGACATTATACTACAATAAATTTTATAATGAAATAATATAAGTATTATACGAGGAACAAGATTACGTAAAATTGTTATTTTTCTTATATCAATGAATAAATATATATAATGAAATCAAATTTATATTATTATAAACATGTGAGCGAGATAATATATTAATTAATTTACGGGCTAACGCTACCAGACTCAGGTTTAATGTTCCGACAAAAAATATGACGTTGATGAAAAGATGTAAAAAGATAGATGATCAAACTCTATTATTTTTTAGACCTGAACGGACAAACCTTATGCTCCACTCATTTAATATCTCTCGTGAATCGCACGAGCTACTTAACGGATAAGTTCTGTGGAAATAATCCATTAATACTTATGTCCCGTGCATCGCACGCGCTACGTGCTAGTACTTATATTAAAAGGATACTATTTACCAAATTAAGTAGCCAGAAAAGTCAACAGCATTTATTGCATTACTATTTTCGTATTATACTATATAAAAGGATATTTTATTTACTACATTTACTATCCATAAAAGTCAACTGCATTAAATGTCATTACTATTTTGGTATTATAATATTTTATTTATTTAATTGATTTATTTATTTGTTTTATTTTTAAAAGGTAAGTGTAATAAAAAGATTTTAATAATAAAAAATTCCAATACCAAATAAAAATGTATACTATGACTTATTTGATTTTATTTGGTATTTGATTATACCAAATATATTCCTATTTAGTATATACATTAAATACTTACTAAAGTATTTATTTGTTTTATTTGTCAAAGTTAAGTATAGATTTGTTTATATTATCAAATCATAAAAAAATATTAAATCCATATTGAAAAAAAAAAATCATATAATTTTATAACAATTCTACCACACTATTTAACAATATTTTTTTTATTATATAATAAAATAATAATTAAATATTATATGGCGAACAACAATAAGTAAAACTGTTACTTTCTCTTATATCAAGGGATAAATTTATATGCTAAAATTAAATTTTTATTAGTATAAATGTTTTAGTGAGATAATATATTAATTATTTTACAAGCTAGTCCTAACATGCTCATATTTAATGTTTTAAAAGATGTAGAAAAAAAAACTTATAATAACTCTAATGTTTTTTAAACTTAAACGTTGATTAAAAGAGGTAAAAATTCCTAATTTTTTGGACTTAAACGTTAATTAACACCATAGATTGAGAGTTTATATTTAGTAAAATTCCTAATTGTAATAAAAAAATTAATTTTTGCTATATTTTAGAATATCTTTAAATTCATTATAAAAAAAAAACTACAATGAGAAAAACAAGTCAGCTATATATCAATTTGTTGTACTCCTCAAATCACATTCATAATTTAGCTACAAGAAAAAAAAACTCATTGATTAAAATATTATTTTGTCAGTAGTCTACAAGAGACTTTAAGACTCCACTTGAATATTATAAAACTTTTATTGAACATTGTACAATTTCTTGCCTATTATAAACTTTTATTGAATATTGCATCTTATAATATAATATTCTCCAAATAAATATATCTCGTGCTTCGCACGGGTCACGTACTATATATATCCCGTATATTTTTTTTATTCATGTATATAATTATAAGTTTAGATAAATAGCCTTAAAATTGTACAACCCGTGCATCGCACAGACTCTGTACTAGTTAGTTATTATCATACACGATAAGTATTTAATTCAAAAACTACGAGATCTTGTGGTTGCTGCTGGTAGATAAGATATTATTCAATTGAAAATTGAAACCGTATATAGTAGGAGACACACACATACACACACAAATTTTTAAG
>BKCP01000558.1:464394-475058 GCA_008636005.1 Striga asiatica | reverse complement strand
TTATTTATAATAATTATTATTATTAATATTAAAAAAAATAAAAAAACTGTCCGGCCGGCGGTTCCGGACGGTTTTTCAGCCGTCCGGTACCGGACAATGTTAGGACCGTCCGGTTCGGCCGACCGGACGGTTTTTCGTCCGTTCGGAACCGACCACCGGACGGACGGCGGCCATCCGGAAGCGACGGCCGGACGGCCGAGCAGAATAAAAAAAATATTTAAAAATAGTTTCGGCATAAAAAAAAATTGACCTTGTTGGAGAAGAATCATTTGCCGAGGCCGTAGAATTTTTTCGACATTTTTTTGGATTTTTTTTTATGCTCGAATCGTTTGTTGAAGTTCGGAAGTTTAGAGAGATAGAAAGTTTAGAGAGATGAAATCAAAAAAAGGGTTAAGGGCAAAAGAGTAATTGAGAGGGGGCGGTGACTAGTAAAAGGGGGGCGGTGAATAGCGATTGAGTTTTTCAACTGACCTGTCTGATGGGTCAACCCGGGATACGGTCAGAGCTGTGGGACTGGTCTAGGTGGGTGAATTCACAAAAGACATGCTCAAACACTGTCCACCCGGTCTTGACTCGAGAATAGACCTGATCACTTTTTTTTTTTGGAATATATTATTTTATTTAAAAAAAACTATGTTTATATATTTATATGGTAAATATTTACTATGAATACAATATTATTAACACTTTTTGATAGGTTGATGTACAAAATTTGAAAATATTTGTTTATGTCACTTTTATGTAAATTTGTATGATAAAATACTATGTATAATTTAAAAAATTATAATAAGTTATCATGTTTAGTAATTGATACCGATGATCTGGCGATTGAACCGAAAGCATGCCCGGGATTTATTCCAACTATGCATTATTAAGTGTATTTTATGATTTCAAATCCCACCGTAAATCAAGTGGGAAATATTTGACGAATGTGCTGAGATTGGGGACCAAGTTATACCTATGTCTAATTGAGAAATAAATAAACAATTGCCATTTTTTAAGAATTTACAAATTTATTTAAGTTTGTCTATAAATATATGATGTTTGTTTCAGAATTTATTTTTGTTAATTGAAAACAAAATACATTTCTAAAATATTATTTTAACTAAACATTTATAATTTACATATAAATTCGTAATTTTTTATATTTTTTGCAATTTAATATACCAAGCTTATATTTGGACCGAATGACGATCAACGTTGCAGTTGACCTAAGTCTTTTTTATTTCTCTATTTCAATTTTCAAGTCATTTTCCTTCTCTGTATCTTATTAAAATGAATGCTTTTAACGAGGGATTTATTTATTTAAACAAAAATAAAAAAAAAAAATTAAGTGGATAAAAAAAAAAAGTAAACAAAAATAAAAAGGGTGTATTCTGAGAATATGTTTTAAAGTGTAAAACGTATCCTCGAAATAAGTTTTACTGTTAAATTAGAATAAAACGTATTCACATAATACGTTTTCAAAAAAATTAAAAAAAACGTATTTTGGTTATACGTTCTACAAATAATTAAAAACTAAAACGTATTAATAAAATACGTTTAAATTTTTAATTGTTTGTAAAACGTAACAAGTTTTTAATTGTTTGTAAAACGTATATATTACGGTTTACAAACAATTAAAAACTTAAACGTATTTTGATAATACGTTTAAAATTTTAAAATTAATGAATAAAAAAATTAATATATAGTATGTGTTTTGTGTTTTGGGCTCCTTTGGCCTCGTCTGAATTGAGTTCCGTTTTTTCCTATACGTAGCTAACGAACCCCTCTATTTAATGATGCATGCATGACTAAATTATTCTTGAAATCATATTCTCCCAAAGCTCTTGACCTACACATTAAACGTGTTTCGCGCGACTTTCCTTTTTGGGCCTGTTCGGACTCGTTCAAGCTCGAAATTGATTTCCTCTTCTTCTTATATGTCGCCAATGAACCCATCTTCACAACCATGATTGCCCGGTCAATTTTCGGGTTAAATCTATTCCTCACGGGAATAATTAACAAATCACCTATTATATAAATAGATGGTCCACGGAGGATTTGTTAATAGGTGATTTGTTAATTATTTAGCCCCGTGAGGAATAGATTTAACCCAAGAATTGACCGAGCAATCATGGTTGTGTAGATGGGTTCATGTATGAAGAAGCGGAAATCAATTTTGAGCTTTTACGAGTCCGAACGGGCCTAAAAGGCAAAGTCGCGCAAAACACGTTTAATGTGTAGGTCAAGAGCTTTGAGAGAATATGATTTCAAGAATAATTTGGTCATGCATGCATCATTGAATAGAGGAGTTCGTTAGCTACGTATAGGAAAAAAACGTAACTTAATTCCGACTTTAGACGAGTCCGAACGGGCGTTGTTGTCATTCGCGATCACGGCGTCTTCTACCTCTACCAATGTTGGCAGCGGATTGGTTCCTCCACCAATATTTATTCTTCACAAAATGTTGTTAAGGTGAATAACCCCCCATATATATTATCCTATAAAACCAACCTTATTTTGATTTAGTTACCATAATTTTTTTTGTAATTTGGTTCCTTATTTAAGTTAATATTTTTGTTAAAAAAAGGATCAATTCTATTTTTTGGTGGCAATCAATGGCAAGTTTGATTCAGTCAACCTAAAATAAATTATAATTACCATAAAAATCAGGAAATTTTGCATTCCTTTGTGGCTACGTGCGAGGATCAAAATGGAAATTACTAAAATTCACGGGAGCGATGTGATATTTAGATTTTAGATACAGATAAAAATTGGAAGGCTTCCCATTTTCTACCTCTGCTCCCATTAACACTCTCCTTTTTGCAGTCCCCACACATTATGTGCGCGCAAACGTACAACTCCGTATGCGCCCAGTACTGAAGATAAACCTTATCAGCTTCCAGTGACTCGAGGCGGTGCCGTGGCGGAGGGAGAGATAGGTGGAGAGAGATAGTGTTTGTGTGTGTGTGTGTGTCCGAGTAGTCAGATATGGAGAAGTTCATCCCGCCGGAGTTCGATTTGCCGCACAAGGGGCGGTCAGAGGAGGCGCTGAGGAGGTGGCGTGAGGCCGTCGGGACGCTGGTGCTGAATCGCCGCCGTAGGTTCCGCTACGCTGCCGATCTCGAGATGAGATCCGTAGCGAAGGAGCAGATGAGGAGGCTCAGGGTATGCTCAGTTCTTGCTCCTTTCTTCCTATCGTATTCATTTTGTTATTTTTTATTCTGCAATCGGTGAGATCTTATCGGATTTGCTTTTTGCCGGAGCGCGTTTTTTCGCTGGCGATCTGTTACTGCTACTCTTTTCATGTTTCCGGTGAGTATTTCCGATTTTGCCGGATCCTGCAGAACAACAGATTTTTGTTCTGATAAATATCTTAAAAATGTTATTTTTTAAAATTTTTTTACCAATGAAAAATTGCTAAATATTTGCTTAAGATAAAAAAAAAATGTTTTTATTTTATTTAATATTATTTTATTTTGTTTTGTTTTGTTAGTAATAATATTTAATTAAACCTTACCGGTTTATTCGTAATTTACAGCTTCTGACGGGGTAACATTAAAATTTTGGGTAAGTGATGGGATTGGTTGTGTGATTGACCATTTGATATTGACATCCAAATTTAGAAAGATGTTCGTTCAGTAGTGTAACAAACAGGCTGTCCCTTTGTTTTTTATATTTTCAATTGTGGCGGTTAAACGCGCATTTGACTGTTCACGGGAACACAATAAAGGTTTAGGTTTCATATTGAAGATTTTGGTTTACTTTCCCTAGCATCCTTTAAAACACAAAAATCATTCATTTAATTAGATAGTAACACTCTCTCATCCACATTATCTCCACATTATTTTTACACTAATCTCTCTCCATTTAAACACACACACCTACATTCCTACACATTCATTTAAATACATATATGAGACCCATTATCTACTCATTCAATATAAATTTTAATATTCTATTTTCAATAAAAATAAAAATTTAATATTTTAAAATTATAATAATAAATTTTAAATGCATGAAAATAAAAAACACTCTAAGACCAAAAATAACTTAAATTAAGATTATCAAGAAAAAAAATAGTAGAATTACAAAAATAAATTAAATATAAAAAATAAGATTGAATAAACAATTATTTTAAAACAAAAAAAAAAGAAGATTGAATAAACAATTATTTTAAAACAAAAAAGAAAGAAAGAAAGCAGCAGGAATGTGTAAATAATTATTAAAAAAAAAAAGAAAGCAGCAAGAATGCGTTCAGCCTATTGAACGGACGAGTGGCCCCCCTTGTTAATGGATGAGCCACATCCATGATAAATGCGGGGCCGTTTAAACGTCAAACAAATAATGGGCGTTGCGGATGCCCTAATAGAAATGATATAATTATATATATATATATAATTATATATATGTTGGTTTTGCATTAGGTTAGCCTAACTATTACGCCAATATATTATTTTTTATAAATATGCCTATTTTCATTAAAACTAATCATACTATACAAAACAACATAAAAAATTATAACATTTGATAATATAATTAGGAATTGTTGCATATATTTTTTAATTAATTAGTACATCAAAAATAAATCATCAAATTTTGAATTAGGGGTCCAATAAATTTTAATCAGTTACTGAATAGTAAAAATGTATTGTATAAGCTCCACATTTAATGAGTGAAATTGTAAAATTACCACTGCGTGTAAGCATTGGCGATAATTTTGACTAATTAATGTGGATGAAAAGTAATTGTATCTGAATTCTAACATGTACTGAACAATACAGACATACTTTAGGGAAAATGTATTCTTTTTCATGATTCAGACTTAATTATTTGATAGTAATTAGTACATTCCTCAACTTCTAAGTTTTAATTTAATTTATGTTCATATGTATGCCTTATAAATGAACTGTATATAACTTTTAGTTTATATATAATATATAATAAGTTTTGCTATTGAGCCACCTTCTATATACAACAAGTAAACCATACTATATGCTCTTATCTATATCTATATATATATAATAAGAATAACAATATACTAAAAATTGTATTAAAAATTTTGGGAGCATTTAATGTATACTTTTTTTTGGAAACTTTGTAAATATATGCATTAATTGCTTCTATATACACGTTTTGAAATTATAAGATCAAATCAGATATGATAAAAAATATTGTTTCCTTAAATAATCTTATTAACATCTGCAATAATTTCATTGATATTCATTATAATAAATTACAAGATTGATTTTCCGTGATTCATATTGATAATATTTTGGTCAAGATAAATATTACAACATATTTTAAGTTCTAACAATAATATTAATTTTTTTCACAAATATTCACTTTTTATCCAAAAATATTTATAGAACATCGTAACAGGTAGATTTTTCTTTCAATTAATCAGACGAAATCAAGTTGGTGAAATCTTTGCAATATGATTGTTTCTTAACCTTTATTTCGTTTATATAAAAAATAAATTATTCTTAAAATTAATATAATTTATCAATTAAAAGATTATGACCATATACATTAAATAGTTTTACTAATGGTAAAAAATTAAATTGAAATATATTAATTGTTCTTTAAAATTTATTTGTATATTATTAACAACCATGATTATTTTTTTATCATTTTTTTTTTATTTTGATTTCTTTCAATAATGAAATTATTCTAAAATATATTTTATTGCAGTGTATGTTAAATAAACTATAAATCCTTATAATACAAATTAGAATTTTTTTTAATATAGATGGGATTGAGTTGTTGGCGTTTGGTAAATCAACGTTGTTTAATTAGTATACAAAATTAAATTCTAAAAAAACATGTGTATATTTTGTAAAATATTTATACAACTTCTACAATTTTTATAAATAATATTGATATCATATGACAACAAAGTTTATAAAAAAATAATAATTAAGTATTATATGATGAACAAAAATAAATAAAACTTTTATTTTCTCTTCTATCAAGTAATAAATATGTATACAATAATCAAATTTATATTAGTATAAATGTGTTAGTGAGATAATATATTAATTATTTTACAAGCTGTCCTAATTTAATGTTCTGACTAAAAAAACAACGATGATTAAAAGTGAAAAATATAATATAACCCTATTGCTATTTAGACTTAACGCTAATTAAAAGAGGTGAAAAATTGATGATAATTGTATTGCTTTTTAGACTTAAACAGGCAGAGCCTGTAAAAATAACTCATTTAATATCTATGTCCCGTGCACCGCAAGGGGTGCGTACTAGTTACTTAAATAATACTAATAATTTTATTAATATGGTATGGTTTAATTGTTGTATATAGATAGTTGATTTCACTATACTGTTGGCTTCACAGCAAAACTGATAATATATACACTCTATATGACTTTCCTTATTTCTTTTCCCCCTTCCAGTAAGGTAAAAGTTATAATACATGTTTCCTTTTGCAATACAGAGTGTAATGACTATGTGATAGATGCGTGTAAGAAACAAAAGCATTTCTCAATTGTATGAATATCCCATGAACGTATCTTTAGTACTGATTTCTAATGTGGACGTATGTGTTTGTTTGTTTTTCCCCCAAATGCCATCAATTAATAGGCATTCACTTGGTTCTGAAAACATTGTAGTTGGTTTTGGACATAATTAATTCTGTGCAACTGAGTGGACCCATATCTGATCAATCGATCAAATTCAAACACCAAACAAAAGTTGGATCAAATTTACATGTGTAGTAATATGTACAGCATGTAATTTTTATTGCATTTGTTTTCTTTACTCTTCCTTAAACCTTTTGTAGTAGGCACAATATTTGAAATTTTCCATTTATTGATCATTTTCATTTTTGTTGTCGTGTTCTAATTTGGTGTCTTGTAGTTGCTTCTAGCATTCTATATGTCTGTCTAACATAATGCTCATTTTCAAGGAAAATATACGAGTTTGTTTCGTGGCATACACAGCAGCTCTCAGGTTTATAGATGGTATATTCCTACTCATCTATGTAAATTTGGTTACATCACATATTACTCGTCAAATGACTAATGTTTCCTTTCACAGTAGGCGCACACGGCAAAACCTCACCCTCAGAGGATTCAGGCGAACACCAAGGACCAGATGGAGAAACTAATGTCCAAAACGGGCTTCCAGAAGAAGCCCGTGTGGCCGGCTTCCAAATGCACCCGGACAAACTCGCTTCGATAGTTTCCTCCTATGACATCAAGACACTGAGGAAACTCAAGGGAGTCGAGGGACTTGCGGAAAGATTAAATGTCTCCCTAGACAAAGGCGTGAACCCGAGTGATGTCCCCACCCGACAAAACGTGTTTGGGCCCAACCAATACACAGAGAAGCCTCCCAAGAGCTTCTGGATGTTCGTCTGGGAGGCCCTTCACGACTTGACCCTTATCATACTTATCGTTTGTGCATTGGTCTCCATTGCTGTTGGTATTGCCACTGAGGGCTGGCCCAAAGGAATGTATGACGGACTTGGGATTATACTCAGTATATTTTTAGTTGTGATGGTTACAGCTGTCAGTGACTACAGGCAGTCCCTGCAGTTCAAGGAGCTGGACAGGGAAAAGAAGAAGATTTTTGTCCAGGTTGTTCGAGATGGGACCCGCCAGAAGGTTTCCATATACGACTTGGTTGTTGGGGATGTTGTCCATTTATCCATTGGCGATCAGGTTCCGGCTGATGGGATTTTTGTATCGGGCTACAACTTGCTGATCGATCAGTCGAGCTTGACCGGCGAGAGTGTGCCGATTAATATTTACGAAAAGAGGCCTTTCCTTTTGGCGGGAACGAAAGTTCAGGACGGTTCTGCTAAAATGCTTGTGACCACTGTTGGCATGAGGACTGAATGGGGAAAGTTAATGGAGACACTGAGTGAAGGGGGTGAGGATGAGACACCCCTGCAGGTGAAGTTAAACGGTGTCGCGACAATTATCGGAAAAATCGGGCTGCTTTTCGCTGTCTTGACTTTCCTGGTCCTGATTATAAGGTTTCTGGTTGAGAAGGTAAATAATCACGAATTTACGAAATGGTCCTCGGATGATGCACTCAAGATTTTGAATTACTTTGCGACAGCTGTGACTATAATCGTTGTTGCTGTCCCCGAAGGGCTGCCGCTGGCCGTCACTCTGAGTCTGGCATTCGCCATGAAAAAATTGATGAATGATAAGGCGCTGGTCAGGCATCTTTCGGCATGTGAGACGATGGGGTCCGCCACATGCATCTGCACGGACAAAACGGGCACGTTGACCACGAATCATATGGTGGTCAGTAAAGTGTTCATTTGCAGTAAAGCAAAAGAAGTAAACACCTCAGGAGGCCACAACACGTTGAATGCGGATGTGTCTGAAAACGTACTTAATGTTCTCCTGCAAGGAATTTTTAACAACACAGGTTCTGAGGTCGTCAAGGATAAAAACGGGAAAAGATCTATTCTGGGGACTCCAACGGAAACCGCCATACTAGAATACGGTCTGCTGTTAGGCGGAGATTTCGATGAGCAACGCCAGGCTTGCAATATACTTAAGGTCGAGCCTTTTAATTCCGAAAAGAAAAAAATGTCGGTGATCGTTTCGCTTTCTGATGGCAGAAAGAGAGCCTTCTGCAAAGGTGCATCTGAAATTATATTGAGAATATGTGACAAGTTTATAAATGCCGATGGCGAACCTGTTCCTTTGTCGGATGAAGAAGTGAGTAATGTGTCGGATACTATCAATGAATTTGCTAATGAGGCTTTGCGAACTCTCTGCTTGGCTTATAAGGATGTCGATGATGAGAAAAATATACCTGAGAACGGATATACGCTCATTGCAGTTGTGGGGATTAAGGATCCGGTTCGCCCTGGTGTGAAGGAGGCAGTTAAAACTTGCTTAGCAGCTGGAATTATTGTGCGCATGGTGACTGGCGATAATATAAACACTGCTAAAGCCATTGCTAGAGAATGTGGAATACTAACGGGTGACGATCTGGCTGTTGAAGGTCCCGATTTTCGTCACAAGACTCCTCATGAAATGAGCCAGTTAATACCAAAACTTAAGGTGGGTATATACATGCGCAAACTGATTTATCATTCTTTTTTTTTTTGAAAATGCGACTTAAAGATTTCGAATTTAGGTAATGGCACGATCATCACCAACGGACAAGCATGTTCTGGTAAAGACTGCAAGAAACGTGCTTAGAGAGGTAGTTGCTGTTACAGGTGATGGGACAAATGATGCCCCTGCATTACATGAGGCGGATATCGGGCTTGCTATGGGCATTTCAGGAACAGAGGTAATTCGCTCGTTTACAATAACCATCTTCTTTTCTTTGTTTCATAATACTAAATTGTATTTTTGCATTTCTTTGTTGTATACAAATTAGTCTAGATAATGTCCCATTTCTTTGTCCTCTATATGGGTTTCACTACATGCCTCATCAAGCATTACCTCAATTTTCTTTTGTCTGTGGCTCAATTTTTCCAAGTGACATATCATTTACATAAAATTTGTCAGGTTGCAAAAGAAAGCGCGGATGTGATTGTGATGGATGACAATTTCGCAACAATCGTGAATGTCGCAAAATGGGGACGTGCCGTGTACATCAACATCCAGAAATTCGTGCAGTTCCAGCTAACCGTCAATATTGTTGCTCTCATGATCAATTTCATATCTGCTTGCGCCTCAGGTACTTCTTCAGTCTATTAATCGAACACTGAATAAAATATTTCTAATATCTACAAATATCTTTTCGTCAAAAAAATAAAAATAAAAATATCTGGGCTGCTGTTTGCAGGAGCTGCTCCACTTACGGCCGTGCAGTTGCTTTGGGTGAACCTAATCATGGACACATTAGGTGCCCTTGCCTTAGCCACTGAACCACCGCACGATGGCCTGATGCAGAGGCCTCCTGTTAGGAGAACCGAGAGCTTCATCACGAGGACCATGTGGCGAAACATCATTGGTCAGAGCATTTACCAGCTGGCTGTTCTTCTAGTCCTCACTTTCGTCGGGAAGCAAGTACTGGGGCTCACTGGTTCTGATTCTACTGCAATAGTCAATACCTTCATATTCAACACCTTTGTCTTCTGTCAGGTAATTAATTCTTTTTCTTGATGTACTATATACTTAATTCAAATTAAGGTAAAGATTATTTATTAATCTTCTGAACTTTCTTTTTCACCGTCCACTTTTCCAAACAAGGTCTTCAACGAAATAAACAGTCGTGATATGGAGAAGATAAATATTTTCCGAGGGCTGTTGGGAAACTGGGTGTTCATCGGGATTATTTTATCGACAGTAGTGTTCCAAGTCATCATAGTCGAGTTCTTGGGCACTTTTGCCAGCACGGTGCCGCTGAGCTGGCAGCTGTGGCTGTACAGTGTTGTGGTTGGTGCTGTTAGCATGCCGATTGCGGTTGTTTTGAAGTGCATACCGGTCGGCACAAGCAGTGGAGGTGCCAAGCAGCATGATGGTTATGATTTGCTTCCTAATGGTCCAGAACAAGTGTGAACTATTCTTGTTTGATTTTGTTTGCATTTTTTGCCCTGCCTTGCTGAAGGCTCAGAAGGGATGTTATTTTCAGATTTTAGTTTCGAGTTATATATTCTAGTTCTAGGTATTTTGTAATAAGGTGAACAGGGAAAACCAAAAGGTTTCAGATATAATATGCATTTGGAAAAAATAAGGTTTTCT
>BKCP01000558.1:433124-454451 GCA_008636005.1 Striga asiatica | reverse complement strand
AAAAAAAAAAAAAAAAAAAAAATGGATATATATAATAGTGGATTCTAACTAGTAATTAAAAGATCTTGGTTTTTTGCTTAACTTATCTCAATAATCCGGGTCAAACTCTCAATCAAAAAAATAATATCCTATCATTAATTATATAATCTACACATAGTGACACAAACAAATATATAGTATTAATATACTACACTACATTGTAGCTACATTATTTCACTATTTAACCTTGCATATATTCCTCAAATTATGTACTATATATTAAGCTTTGTCGAGCTAGTCACTACTGGGGCAGAGTCGAGCTGGTCACCACTGAAAGAGGTATACAAAACAACAACAACAAAACTTGAAGAGCAGCACATAGACACACATAGCCCACATAGACACACATAAACTTGAAGAACAACAACATCCCATTTTATGTTCGGAAAACAGAGTAAGAAAATGGAAAAAAAACCCTAGATTCACTCGACGGACTCAAATACACATTTTTACTAAAAACCCTAAAAAATCGCCTAAAAACACAACAAAATTGACAAGGTCGGGTGTGAGCCTCTTTGCGGAGAGCACTCGACGGACTTAAATTGATGAGAGGACAAACACCAAAATAATAATAAAGTAACCGCACCTTAAATCGCCGGAGGAGGAGCGCAGCGCCCGTGAGTCGGACGAGCAGCAATTAGTCGGAATTCGCCGGAGGAGGACAAGCAATTGATGAAAGAAGACACTAGATTCACTCACCGAGCAATTTCAATTGATTCACTCATCGAGCACGTGATGAAAAGAAAACTCTCAAATGATTCTTCAAATTTTTCGCAGAAAAGAAAATGAATGTCGGGCGGGATGGCGAAAGAGAAGAAAAGGGGAAAAATTAAAAAAATTGTGTCCAAGGACAATTATGTACTTTTGTCTACCAAAATGACTAGATTTCATTTTTCTTAAAAAAATGGCTATATTTCATTTTTGTTTTTACTTAAGTGCTGTAAAGCACCATTACCACAAAAAAAAAAACTATGAGTGAATAAAAAAGTGTGTGGAGAGAATGGTTTGCTGTGTGTAGTATGTGTGCCAGTGTGTGTCTGTGTGAAAAGGTGGATTGAGGAGCAAAAAAAGGTCTTGGTAAAGTTTGCTTTTCAAGTAAATAGTGCACTTTGAGTGAGTTTGTGGGTTGTTTTCTTCTAAGTAATAGTATGTACTTTGAGTGTGTGTATGTGTGTTTCCTTGTGACATTATTTCATGAATCATCTACCATGTATGTGTGGTAAAAATGTGGAACTAAAAATCTAGACTTGATTAGGAATATTCAGTAATTATCGAATTTTATGTAAAAACTATATTAATAAAACTAATGTAAGAAATCGTAAGTTGAATGAATACAAAATAACATTTTCATTTTTTATTTTTATTTCATGAGTTCATAAGAGAATCCACGTGAATGAAATACGATAAGAAAAGCCATTTCATTTGGTCAACTTTTTGGACTATATAGTTTTTTTTTTTTAAATAAATAAACTACCCATCTCTCAAAACTATATTTACTTTTTCCTTTTTAAGATTTGGGAATCAATGAATAATTTGAATTTAAGAGCTGGGCATAGGTTAATAATTACTTACATAAATCATAGTTATTTCAGATAAGATTTTAAAATATGTCTAATCCATCACATTGTTGAGAATCTGAAAAAGCACTTGGATTTTACACAAACACTTACAATAAATCAAGATAAAGGTCAAATATTTTTAATCATTGAAATTTTTAGTAACTCCTAGACTTTTTTAATAGGAAAATTGAAAGTTCAATTTTGTATAACTCGAAAGTTCTTTTAAGTTTTAACACGTGTATAAAATATAATATAATCACGTATTTCATTCAAACATTGAAAAACAAATCTCATTTTCATAAAAGGAATAATGAGTGCCATCTGAACTGCTAATCCTAGTTTTAGGATTGTGAAATAGACACAATAAAGAGCTGAGTTAAAGTAATTAATTTGAGTGCAATAGATAATGTGTCTAGTTACACGTCTTAGCTGCAAAACAATAAGTACAGCAATCTTTTGGGCCCTTTTTATGTGAATAGCTATTTAAATGCAAAGTAGTGCCCTTGATCAGGCCCAGCAGCATATATCAGGGCCTCATATTCTTACCAAGTATATTTAAGCTCATAGTTTTGGTCCATTACAAGCCTCAAAGCATTACTCCCATCGGGTGAAAAATAAAAAAATTATAAAATAAAAAAAATAAAAAGAGAAGAAGAATAAGGAGGAGACAGCATATTAGAAATTAACAGGACTCTCTTTGAAAAAAAAAAAAACTTAATATTAAATGAGACTTACTTGGATAAAAAAATGTATAAACCAAGTAAATAAGTTATAAGTTAATTTATTGTTATTATCAAATATACTTTTAAGATATTTTATTATTTATAAATTGTTATATCTTATTTAAAAAGTAAGTTGTCGAAATATTTATAATAAACATATATCGGCTCATAAGAACTCTTCAATAATATAAATAGAGAAATATATAAGATGTTAAAAAAATAAGTAAATAGATTTATTAATAGTTCTTATCTATATATATCTAAAAATGTTGATGTAAAAATCATTTTTAGAAACCTAAAACATGTTATATTTCAACTTCTTAAAAAAAAATGTTTCAACTTCTAAAGACTTGGGATTTCAAATTTCATGGTTGTGTTGCTCAGGATTCTCCAGCATTGGCGCTACTCAACCCCAAAACATTAAGTCAGATGAATCAATCCGACTGTACATGCGCAGTCGAGAGACGACAAATTTTCACTACATACCAAAACTTTAAAAGCAGTACAACTAAAGAAAAATTTTCACTGTATTTTTAGACTAAATTTGAGTCCGTAATGCGTGCACGGCGTGCCCAACTAGTAATATGATGCATAAAAATCAATGATTTTTATTTAAAATAATATCAAAACAATTCAAAGAGAAGAAAATAAATAAACATTGCATTTTTATTTATTTATTTTTTTTGTTGGGGAAAAAACTTTTGCTTGTTTCCTTTTTGCACCCTAATAACCGGTACCCTTTGTCCCCAAAAGTTTGCATTTTACTGAGCGACTTTAGATGAAATTGGAGGACACCGGACAGTGACACCTGGACGCATCCCGCTTTCTCCCATAAACTTTCTGTAATTTTCACTTATGCCCCTGTACGAGCTGCGGTTATATTTAACATCTCGTCCTCATTCTCTACAATGAGAGGCCTGTCGTACGTCTTCTCCACTCGATACTTTCAGGTACTCCTTATGGTAAGTTGCAATGCAGTTTTTTTTTTTTTTTTTATTATTATTATTTTTTTCTCTGCCGATTTTCGACGTTTTATTGTTCGCTTCAGTAAGTTTTTGTTCTTCGCTCGGACGATTTCAGCTTGTATGTGTATGTCAGCTGAATGAAAGGTATCGAAGAACATTTCTGGTGTGGTTTGTTTGTTTAGCTGAGTAATTGTTCGAAGGATTTCTGTGGTTCGTCTTAGCTTGTGTGAGCGTGCTTTGTTTGTGGAATCGACGTTTTATTGTTTGCTTCAGTAAGTTTTGATTTTCGCTCGGGACGATTTGAGCTTGTATGTGTATGTCGGCGGAATGAAAGACATTGAAGAACATTTTTTGGCGTTGTCTGTTTGTTTATCTGTGTAATTGTTCGAAGGTTTTTTGTGATTCGTTTTCACGGGAATGCTTGTTTAATTTTTAATTTTTTTGTTCTTTTTTTTCCCTGGTAGTCATGCGTGATTTTTGTGAGTGTGCTTTTGTTTCATGGATTCTGTGTTTGTGAAATGTTGGGATGAACAGTGTAATTCAGTTTCAGTACAATCTCTGAAACGCATAGTACAACAACAGCTGACATTGAGTGTTGTCCATTGTCTGAGGCTCGATGTCCTTTTTAAATGGTTTGATAAGGAAAATGACGTTAGTACGCTGATGTTAGTGTTGCTCAGGATTTTACTTTTGGTTTTTATCTTCACTTTTCTCAAATATCCAAAGTGTGATTGTTGAACATATTCTTGCATAGCTAGGATTTAACTCTGTGTGCTATTTCGTTGTGAATCTTGTTATTATTCATTTTTCACCTGAAAAACTTTTTCGTAATCTATTAGAGCATGAGATAGAGCAATCAATTCAATCGAGAGGAATCTGGTTTTAGCAGTACTGACTTTTCCTTCTCAGCTCAACTGCTTAGTGATGTTTGGAACTATCGTTTCTTATTTGCTTAGTAATTGCTGAAGTATGACGTGTTTTTCAATTGATTTCTTTATTGAAGGATGCAAGAAATGATGTGTGGCAAGTCACAGAGAACGAAAATAGAGATATACTTGAGAACAGCTCAAATTTTATTATATACTGTCAGATAATGTAAATAAATTGAGCTAAGAGATTGCCAGTTATTAACTATCCAGTCATGACACAATTGAAAGAAATTGATATAATGTAAATGGTCTGAGCTAAGAGATTGCCAATTCTGAAGCTATTCAGTCTTACAATTGAAGAAAACAAACACAGATTAGGGAATTTGAATAATGTCTTGACTTCTGATCATCATGTGCATGGAATGTATTTTCTAATATTTTGGTTCCATTCAGTTTATACTGCTTAACAGATTCTTGTTTTGTATTAAAGCGATGGATTTGCCTCTCTGGGATCCATGCGACGATGAAGATCACCTCACAGCAGGTAAGCAGACCATTTTTGGCTGTCCTCAGTGATTGTATTGAAATTGGGATTTAGTTTGTCATCTATTCTACTTAAACTTCGTTTTGAGTTAGGCAATTGTGGTTTATGTCATTTTGCAGGGCAGACGGGCTCTGACATTGAAGATAACCAGAACTGCTACTTTTCTTTTGGTTTTGAGCGTGGTGAGTTGACTAATTCTGGTCTATGCTTTAGTTTTCTTAACAGGTGATTTCGGAAACTCATCAAATGAAGGACGTGCAATCTGCTCAATCACGATTCTCTATTTAATATTCTATTCTTTTACTTTCACAAGATGTGATTGAAGACGATATCTTGAATGAGAAAGCTTGCATACAAGTCCTTCAAATATGGGTCGACAAAGCAGATGACGAAATCAAGAAACTCAAAGACGATATAACAATGCTTCAATGTCAACTGTTGTGGGATGACGAGGAGTGGTCTAGAAAATGCTCTTCTGTTTTGAGAGAAAAAATCGATTTTCTCAATATTTTGATACAGATCTTAAAGAAGGAAATCGCAGAGGACTCCCCTCTACAGCCGATTCAAATACTACAACCTGAGAACCTAGCTGAGAGACTGTATGTTCTGGTGAAGCCTCTGCTGGACAATCACCTCTTGGGAAAAAGCATGAAGGTAAGCTTTATTAGCACTCTTAGTTCCTTTTATTTTTCCCACAATATTTTTGGAACTTTTTTTTCTCTAACTACTTAATTCCAGAAGCCTTTTCTTTTACAAGAACAGACTGAACGTAGCACAGCGTGTGTGCCCATCCTACCAGACGATGGAATCGGTGGGAAGAAATTGGAATCAAGCAATTCAGGACATGAAGTCACAGCGGAAAAAATGAAATGCGTTAGTCCACTTAAAACATACGAGAGGAAGAATACTGCCATGGCACTTGGAGAGAGGAAATCAAATACCACCCCACAGGTTGAATTTGGAAATCAGCTATTTCCCTCCTTTAACAAAAGGATCTGTTTTTTTCTTTTATTATTTTTCTTAATCATTCGTCCTTTCTTTTTTATTGATAAAAAAATATTTCAACTCCTGAACTACATTCAGGAGCCGCATGCCTTGACTAGCAAGTTAACTGCAACTAGTCAAATATGTGAGAGTGACAAGTTGCATGGAGTACCAGGGAATCAAATGCCATGTTCTGCTGCAGTTAAGTTGGGGGGAAGTTCCATTATTAAGGAAGTGGTAAGTTAGAAAAAAGAAACATGTTTGTTCTGGGGAATTAATTAAACTACCCTGAGTATTAGCCTATTCATAGACTCCAGTTTACCTTTCACAATTACAAATGTTCCTATATTGTTCACATTTTCAAAAAGATATAAATGTTTGAGTAATACATCATAATTTCAAAAAGATAATTGAACTTTTTGTAATTAGCCAAAAGAATAGGATTAGTTTTTTAGTACACATCGTACTTAGTTTAGATATGGTTTATGAATCTTTTCTGCTGCTGCCTCTCTCACCAGCCACCTGAAAACCCTAGGTAAAATCTTTAACTGCAAGTAGAATTGCAAGTGCAAAAGAGAGGGGGAAGGGGAAGGACACCGGCGAGGTGGTTGTTTCCAAAGCAAAGCCCGCCCAACAGAAGGTTGAACGTGAAGGCACAGAGGCTAGTTCACATTTGGGGTCAACCGAACCAGAAGCTGAGGTTGCTGTTACTGTTACAGTGCACGAAAATATTCCCAGCAACTTAAATTTTACCTGACATGTCCTCTTTTTTCAGAAAATTCTAATGTGGATTTTAGATTATATTGATAGAGAAACGTGTCAAGCATTGCATTAAGAATTTTAATCTGCCATTTTCTTTCATCAGGCACTCGTTGAAACCCTGGAATCCTTGGATTTGGAAAATACAACTCAAGCCTCAGTTAAGATACGGGAAGCAAGTGCATATGAGTCGAAGGGAAGTTCCATTAAGCAAGAGGTAAGTTAGAAAAACGAAACATGTTTGATATGGAGAATTTAATTAAACTACCCTGACTATTAGCCTATTCATAGACTCCAGTTTACCTTTCACAATTAAAAAATTTCCCAGGTTTGAGTAATACTTCATAATTTTGAAAGTTAATTGAACTTTATGTAATTAGCCAAAAGCTTAGATTTAGTTTTTGTAGCACACATTTTATTTAACTTAGATATGGTTTATGAATCTTTTCTGCTCCTGCCTCTCTCACCAGCCACCTGAACCCGAGGTAAAATCTATAACTGCAAGTGCTTCTGCCGGAAAAGTTTGTTCAAAAGAGAAGGGGAAAGGGAAGGCCACCAGCAAGTTGGTTGTTTCCAAAGCAAAGCCCTCCCGGCAGAAGCTTGAACGTGAAAGCACAGAGTCTAGTTCACCTTGGGAGTCAACTGAAAGCGAAGGAGAGGTTGCTGTTACTGTTGTGGTGCACGAAAAATTCCCAGCACAAAGCAAGGGCATATAAGAATTTTAATCTGCCATTTTTTTTTTTTTTTTAATCAGGAAGTCTTTGAAAGACTACTGAAATCTTGGGATGTGGAGAATACAACTCGAGCTTCAGTTAAGACACGGAAAGCAAGGGCATATAAGTTTGCAGATCACAAGCCATCGGCGAAACTAAGAAGAAAGAGTACAAAAACAAAACTTTCAGAAACAACAGATTCAGATGAGGCTCTGGACACTTCGAAAGCTAAGACAAGAAGCCGACAACCACAAAGGAAACGTAAGGCGGCTCAAAAAGTTGAATCATCATCCACAGAAATTTCAGAGGGAAAGGAAAACTTTGGACTTCATCAGAAGAGAAGCAAGAACAGAACTCAACAAACCAAGATAAGTGGTGCATCGAAAATCGATGTTGATTCGAGTTCGACTCCCTCACCTGAAAAGAAAAGGAAAAGCCCCTCGCCCGAATAGGGAAAAAAAAAACTCGCCTGAAAGGAGAAGGAAAACCATCTAACAGTTCACAAATGCAAATGAAAAGAAAAGGATTTTGTGTACAAATACAATATGCACTGAGTTTGTACATTTTTTTTTTTTTACTGAATACAATGCAGCTAAAGGAAATAGTGGTTAGAGACTGACCAGACATGATTTTCTGCTTATATTAGGCAGCTTAAAGTCTCAGCTGTATACATGTTTTCACATCTGATTGTACTGACCGACTGCATGAACGAATTCTGAGGACAATTCTTTCAGTGTTTTTGTCTTTAATGGTGCTGTTGAGCTTTATTAATTTCACACACACACACACATAAAAGATGTAAAAAGTAAAAACCCAAACCGCCCACAAAATCACCATCAGATTTCTTGGCATTCTCCAGAAATTATCAAGAGAAAAGATTGTGTTCACAATAAACTTGGGTAATTAACATTACTGTATACAGGTGAAACCTGGAACTACTCAAATGTCAGCCAGCAAAGAAATATAATTTTGGTCCAAATGTAAGCTAATAACATTCCAAATGATCAAGGGACAAGGATCCTTCGAGAAAAATTACCAAGCACAACATATTGATAACCAAATTGATCTATCAAGAAACTTAACCTACAGTCAAAAAGTAAGTCATCAAAAGCTGGCAAAAAACCAAGTATCTCCAATCACAAAATCGAATAGTTCTCGTGGCTTCCAACATGTTGATCGAGAATCGGCATCAGAACAAACCAGACACTACCATTTTTGTTGGGCGTACAGCACAAGTCACTGGACCTAGCAAATTGAATAAGATTATAAAAATAAGACCGATATCAGCAACTAACGAGAAATTAGCTCTACTGGAATTTGAGCTAGTATAAAGTCCTAGTGTCCTACGTGTGACTAATCTTGAGCTCATGCCTGACACAAGCAATATTTTATTTTCTTCAAATGTAACCGTTTTATCGATTTCTTAGTTGTCGGGCTGAAAAGCTCATGAAAACCTCAATTTTAAACTGACAACTTGAATCCAAAGGGAAATAACTATCCTAACCATACCACCAAGTGGTTCTCAATAAGTGAGATAAAGGTGATGGGAAAATTAAGAGTCAGAGATACATAAGTATCCAATTGATTACCTCATTTTGCAGCTAATTTGCTATCAGCCTCCTTCAATGCTCTAACAAGATGGATTATCCGATACTGCAGCTTTGCATTTTCAGTAGTAAGGTGTTGAACCTCTTTCATAGCCTGACACACATAATCGACACCGGTAACATCTATATGATAATGACTTTGAAAAAAAGAGAAGAAAAAAAACAGAACAAAAAGAAAGAATTAGAATATAAAACACCTTCTCTCTTTCGGCAACTTTCTCAGCTTTTACATTTTCCAGCTCCAACTGGAGTTCACTCACTAACTTGTTCTGTTTTTCATTCCCAGGTTCTGAATAGCATCAAAAGAAATAGCGTGCTGCGTTTTATAACGAGTTATTGATCTTCAGTAAGTACAAAAGCTTTTCAAACATACCTTTATTTTTTGACAGTAAGTCTTCAAGTCTTCCCAGTCGGTCCTTCATGCCAAGCAGTAGTAATTTAGTATATGAACACATAATTTTTACATCTTCAACAGCTCCCAATGGACCATACAAAATTCATAGTTTAAATGGAAACATATTTTGCTGCATAATCTGGTCATTTTTACTACTCACATCATAAAATAGTGACTTGAATCAGATGAAAAAGTTTACACTTTTACACGAGTAAAATGTTAACAGTTATACCATCATAGTCGTATAAAGACTCCATAATCATAGTTAGAGTATTTAGGACAGAAAAAACTAGAATCTAATAAAGCAAAAACCCAGGAAAGCAAGCACAGATAGGGAGAATTACAACAACAAAAAAAAACATCAAGATTTATAATTTAAGACCTCTGCTTCTGAAGCTCTCCGGTAAAAGGGCCTCAATATTTCTCCGAGATTGTTCGATTCAGCAGCCATTTTAGTTTCTTTTTTCACAAATTCAAATGCGCAGACACACACACACACACACAAGCAGCCGCTACGGGATATTGGGATTTTTGGGACACTGACACTGTTACAAGCTAAAAATCGTTATCGGAAATGGAATAAAGGTCGTTATTATATTGTTATGGAGTACATTATTATATTATATTTTTTATTAGATATGTACATTATGTAATAAGAATTTATAACAAGTATTTATAACAAGTAGTTGAGAGCGCACATTATGTAACTGCAGAATACGTTGAGTCTAAGTGGCAGACTCACATGCTTCGAAATTCTATGTGGTAAAATTTTAATATTTTGTCATTTGATTTGGATGGATTTTATTTCACTCTCAATAAAAAAATAATTAAATTTAGACTAATCATAAATATACTAGATATATATGGTCGTTTTTAATTAGGTTACATATTCTATTCTATACCTGATATATAAGGTATAATTTTTCTTCTTCAATCTTTCTTATTTTTTCTCATCTTTCTTTTAAAACTAGTGTTCATACTTGATACCCGTGTGATGCACAGGATGCAATAAAAAAATATTTTTTATTTAAATATTATAAAATTATTTAAGACAATATGAAATTATATTCTCCACAATATTCTATTCAGTAATAATATGACTTTTATTTATTTACTATTATTGTTAATTCCTATTTTTATATTTTTTTTTGTAGTTTTTGACTATTTAATATATAAATTTTATTATTTATAAGTTTATAAAATATTATAAATGTATAAGATAATATGATATTTTCATACAAATTACTTGCATGTATTTATGAAATTTTCATTTTTCATAGTCTTATATTTTTTTTAACAATTCATAATTTGCACGTTGCTTGATAATTGACCAACGTTTAACACATAATATTTATCTTCCGCAATAAGTATTAAGTGCATTAAATGTTAAAAACTTTGATAAAGAAGTTTTAATTTTTAGTAACTTTAATCCTTATGCAACACACAAATTTCTTATGGTTAATATTTTATTTTTATAATTTTATTTTTTATTTCTTTAATTAAATTGTTCAACCTATATAATGAGTTACATAGAATCTATTCGAATATTTAGATATATTATATATTTTTATAATTACCAAGTGCTATAATTTAAATTATTATACATTGTTTTTTTGTTAACTTAATTTTTATTTATAAAATAGTCTACAAGAAAAAAAATATGTGTATATTTAGAAATTGAATAGTTTTTTAATGTACATAGATACTTCTAAGGTGATATTTATAATTCTGAATTACACCCGACCATCAAATTTTATTTTTATTAGTATATTATTTAAATTTTCAATAGTATTGTCACTGCATATGATATATTCAATGGGGATATACCTTTATATAGTTAAATTGACTAAATTTTAGAAATTTTGATTAATATTTTAAATTATTTATTAAGTTATTATGATTTAAAAATAGTTATTATGATTATTTTATTAAATATTATAAGTACTTTTGAATAGTGAATATAATTAATTCAATTAATACCTACAATCATAGATGATAATATATTTAATCAAATCAATTTCCATAATAATTTTATGAATTGTGTCAATAAAATACTATTAACTTAATATAATATCTTATTAAAAATATATCTAATAAATCTACGGTCAAAATTTCAATTTAAGCCAATTTGTAGTTAGTGAGTAATAGTCATTGAGTGTATAAAAAATAATTATATTTTTCATGCATAAGATTTGCTAATAAATAAATATTAATTAAATGTCAAATATAGACGAAAAAAATTTCTGCCCAAAATCATGCCAATTACAGCAATAAGGATTTGTCCATTATATAGATATATAGACGAAAAAATTTCCTGCCCAAAATCATGCCAATTATAACCATAAGAATTTATCCATTATATAGATATAAATTATAAAAATTATTAACTTAGATTTAAAAATTAATAATTTTTTTATTTATTATCATTTTGTTTACATTTTATCCAAACATCTCCTTAGAATTCTAATTGAATACACTCCCTTTTTTAACACCACAAATCAGCCACTCTAAAATTAATGACCGTTTGAGAAGTTGGCTCCATCCCAAAAGAAACCCTTAAATGCTATAGTTTGGCACCCATCCCCAATTCAATCCACCTGCTCCCATCAATGCCCTATCTCTCTAGCTTTTGCCCACTTGAAAACACTGGTATAAGTATGCGTATGTACGCTCATTTTTCGTATGAATGCCGTCCAGCGAAAAGGGTCACAAGAAATTGGGGCCCCAGAAACAAATTTGACGTGAACAGTACATTCATTCTACACAAGCTGCATGTCAATTTGTTCATGCCTTTTGTTTGATGGGATATCTTTGAAGGGTTGTTGATATATTGACTTGGATTTTTTCTATTTTTGATAATTGACAAGTAAAGGTTGGTGCTTTTTCCGGAAATTGTTTTAATTTGTTTCTTGTTTTCGCATTCTTATCTGCTTGGTAGATGAACTAACTCTGACGGAGTGTACAATGTCATTCTAGANTGATGTATATAATGAAGTCTTGCAATGATGAATTCTTATCCCATCGGGCTTCTACTGTTGCATAGTAATGTGTGGTGTTTATATAATTTCATGACCAGATAATTAGCAGTTAGATCCAGAAAAGGAAGATCTTTCTTTTAGAAAAGTGAAAGAAGACGAGCAAAAACCCGAAAGTGAAAGCTCTATATAGTTACAAATCTTTGTGTCTAGTAAATCTCTATATACTTACAAATCATTTTGTGCTTTCTGTGATTCTGTATTTTATAGTTAGTGTGAATTAAAGATAATTAGTCAGTTACCACTTAATTCTTCTCATTTTACATTTCCAGTATCTCATTGTTGATTGCTGGCTCTTGATTTTTCCCTGGAGAAAAAGATGGTTGGGAGTATTGAAGCCCTAAGCAACAACTCGTACTCAAACGGGTCCTCACAAAACCCAAACGGTTTTGAAGACAAGCTAGACGAGCTCCGAAAATTCATTGGCAAATCTGAAGGCGACCTTTTGAAGATCGTCGGTGTTGGGGCAGGCGCTTGGGGAAGCGTATTCACAGCATTGCTCCAAGACAGCTACGGCCCGTTTCGCGACAAGGCCCAAATACGGATATGGCGAAGGCCCGGCAGGGCTGTGGACCGGGCCACAGCCGAGCACCTCTTCGAAGTGATCAACTCAAGAGAAGATGTGCTGAGAAGGCTGATAAGGCGTTGCGCGTACCTAAAATATGTCGAGGCCCGTTTAGGTGACCGTGTTCTTTATGCAGATGAGATCTTGAAAGATGGGTTTTGTCTTAACATGATTGATACCCCTCTTTGCCCGATGAAAGTTGTGACTAATTTACAGGAGGCTGTTTGGGATGCTGATATTGTGATAAACGGGCTGCCCTCGACCGAAACCCGGGAGGTTTTCGAGGAGATTAGAAAGTATTGGAAGGAGAGGATCACTAGCCCAATTATAATATCGTTGGCCAAAGGTATAGAAGCTGAGTTGGGCCTGAGCCCTCGTATAATTACGCCCACGCAAATGATTAATCAAGCAAGTAAGGATGTTTTTCTATTTCCCCTGTTTATTGTTTGGAGCTTTTACATTTTATTTGATTCGTATTAACATTTGAATTGAAAGGTTGGGTTTCTGTTTAAATCTGCATCAGGTTGATATTTTGGATTTGTTGGCAAATATTGCCTTTGAGGTTTAGCCTTGTTAAATAAAGACTTCAATTTTCTTTAAAAATTTAAAAGTACCCCTCTAAAGTATTACGCGATCTTAAATATTTCCTAGGAGTGGATATTAAAATTCCTGCCACGGGGATCAAAGGTTAGCTTTAGGCAAATTCCAGTGAGGTTCAAACGGATGTGGTCGGTACTCAGATGACCATTGGATCCTCCCTCCCATTGATGTGTTTATAAATATCCCCTCTAAAGTATTGCCTTTGAGGGCCTCGGTGCTAGTTTGTGCTCATTTTGAAATTTACCTTCTTTGATAATTTGGATTGTTGCAAATCGCCTTTGAGATTTATTAGTCTTGTTATATAAAGACTTCATATTGCTTACATACACCTCCTCCTCGACTGACACTTGGGGGTCCAAGTTGTAAAATAGAAACACATGTGAAAAGGGCACTTGAATCTTTCAGGATTAGGCTTAGAACTCAAATGGTAGTTTATGTAATCATCTTCTATGTCACATTGTTAATTTTAGCACTTCATCCTTCACACCTCTGTAGCTTTGAAATGTTTATTACTTATTAATAGGGAAAAACAATCATGGGTTCTTTCGTAATTATAAACTTCATTGCGTTCTGTTTTCATGAATACTTTTTAATTTGTGCTTTCACTTGCAGCTGGAGTGCCTATAGAGAACATTCTGTATCTCGGTGGACCCAATATTGCTTCAGAGATATACAACAGAGAGTACGCAAATGCTCGAATATGTGGAGCCGAAAAATGGAGACTCCCTCTTGCAAAGTTCTTAAGGCAGCCTCAGTTCATCGTATGGGATAACAGTGACCTTGTAACACACGAAGTCATGGGAGGCTTGAAAAATGTCTATGCTATTGGAGCCGGTAATTTTTTATGATGACTCGGGTTTTGAAAAGATGACTCGGGTTTTTTTATGATTTTTATTTTGGTAATTCTTATTTATAATTATCCCTATTCAGGCATGGTGGCAGCTCTAACTAACGAAAGTGCCACTGGAAAATCGGTATATTTCGCACACTGCACATCAGAAATGATCTTTATTACTCATTTATTAACCAAAGAACCCGAAAAGCTTGCCGGGCCTTTGCTTGCCGACACATATGTAACTCTGTTAAAAGGTCGTAATGCATGGTACGGCCAGATGATTGCTAAAGGGCAACTGAGCCTCGATATGGGTGATAGCATTAGTGGCAAAGGAACTATTCAGGTCCATCTTTTGAAAAAAAAACCCTTAAAAAATTTATGCCTAGATTTTTTTACTGTTGTGTAACTATTGCGGAGTTTACTATTTATTGTGCCATAATGAATAATTTAAAATATTTTCAGGGTGTTTCTGCTATCGAAGCATTTTACGAGCTTTTAAGCCAAAATAGTTTGAATGTATTGCACCCTGATGCTAACAAGCCAGTAGCCCCAGTCGAGCTGTGCCCGATCCTGAAGATATTGTATAAAATTCTCATCACCAGGTACAATTTTTTTTTTTTTTTTTTATTTTNATAATCCGCATCACCATCTGACTTTTTTTTTTTAAAAAAAAAATGGGGCTATTTTTCATATTTTGACAAGTCGAGGTGTGTAACTGTTTGAATATTTGACGATGTTTGTTCGCCAACATGTGGGGCAAAAGTATAAGATGAAGTTGAATCCCAATGGTGGTTCTTTCACAAGTTTTTAACTCCATGAAATTTGATCTTTCTCCTCTGCAATTACTATGAGATACACATTATGATCTCTCTCTCTCTCTCTCTCTCTCTCTCTCTCTGCAGAGAACAAGGACCTCAAGCAATACTTCAAGCACTCAGGGATGAGAACTTGAACGATCCACGGGACAGAATCGAGATTGCACAAACTCATGCATTCTTTAGGCCTTCACTTCTTGGGCACCCTTAAATGAGTAAAAAAATAAAAAAGGGTATTCGATATTTGATGATCTAGTTGAAGGATATGACTTAAAACCAAGAGAGATTATATCTTCTCATACTATGGATGATATTTTTTTCTTAAATATCACTTGTTGCAATGTACCTTCATGAGGACAATGTTGCATGGGTATTTGCATCATTTGACATTTGGATTATTAAATTATTCATATATTTGGCACATTTGAATTCTTTAAAATCTTGCTGAAAATATGTTAAGAGGATAGAAATTTTCTCCCTACAACTTTTCATTTTCAAAGTCCTATGTGCTTAGGTATATTTATATATTTTTCAAGAGCTTATTCGATCATCTGTTGGATCACGTGCTGGTATGTGTTGATCGAAAATTCGGTGTGGGTAAGGTGAAATTCATCCATTTTATGAGATGATTGGAACTTTCATGGACAAGCTAATTCAAATGATGGTTTTAGTTACCCTCAAAGTCAAAGGACGAAGAGGATATAAGTCTTGGTCAACTACCTAAAATATTATGTAAGTAAGTAAGTTGGCCAAATTGAGAGTATTAAAAATACAAAATTGAGCATCTTCTTATATATTAAAAAAAAAATGTGTTTGTATGCAAAGTCAACATCTATTGTTGGCATTTACTGCATATGACGTGGCCACGTGTGTTTTGATGGGCGCGCCGAGGATCTGAATTTACAAGATTAGCCCCCCGTGTTCTCTAAAATGGCAACTCTCTATATATATATATATATTTTTATTTTTATTTTTTTTATTGTACCATTATAACTTAATAAGTTTCTTTTGGAGTCGAACTACTCCACTAATTTGTCTTTATTACTTTATCTTATACGCGTTAATTTGGTGGTTGTTGATAAGAACAACGATAGTTGTTTGAATGTTCGTTTAATTTAGAAGCATGTCATTGAAGTTTATTTTTAAGAAGATAAGAAATAAATAAATAACAATTTAATAAATAAGAGGAAATTTAATAATTTAATAAATAAGAGGAAATTTCAGATATTCCAACAATTTATACTAAGGATAAATCTTAACGTTCAATTTTATAAGATCAACACCCTCTAAATTGAGGATTATATTTAATTAACTTCTTATATTTTATAATTTAACGTCAATTTAAAATTTAATTACTCCCACCATAGAGTTCAAGCATCCAAAGCTTTAAATTGATAAGTTTATGAACGCAATTCAATTCAATTTGTTTTGAACAGTTTTGCTATGGAGCTATCGGATGGCTCGACTTATGAAGCCATCCGCAATTATTCATCAATAATGTATTGACATGTGCCTTGCAATAAATACAATTTGGACAAGTGTTAATACATTAAGTGGTAGATGGCTCCATAAAAAAATTATCTGATGACTCTATAGAATTTTTATTATTTTGAATAAATAAATCAGTCGATCTCGATTCTCAAACATCTATTTATTCAAGAAACGAAGCTTATTTGAAAAAAAAAATATTTATTTTAATTTATTAGGTTTTGAACGAAATTGCGGAGTCGAGCTGAACATATTCGATTAGAATAACATGTCAATTTTTTTTTTTAAAAAAATGAATTATTCCGTGAGTGGCAAGGTTCGTAATTACCATTCGATCACAGGCCCTAATCCATAACCCCCGAGTCCCCGATACTATAAACTACGCTATTTCCACTCACAAAGTTACTCCGCGCACTCCAATTTCAAGCTACCACCATCATGTCGAACTACCCTCCAACACCTCCCGGCTACCCGTACAACGCGCCGCCGCCTTCCCAACCCCAAGGCGGCCCACACGGCGGCCCCCCGCACACTTCTCAGCCATACCCAGCCGGATCCTACGGCGTTCCGCCGTCCGGCCCGCCGCCTCACAACCAACCTTCGCCGTACGCCCCTCCCGGCGCGCCGTACTCGGCCTCTTCCGGCGCGCCGTACTCGGCCCCTCCCGGAGCGCCGTACTCGGCCCCTCCAGGACCACATCACCAGCACTACGGTGGCTACCCGACGCCGCCACCGCCTTCCGCTCCGTACGGGGCTCCCTTCGCGCCGCCCCCGCCCTCGGCCTTTCCACCCGGCACAGATCCCAACGTGATCGCGTACTTCCAGATGGCCGATCAGGACGGCAGTGGGTTTATCGACGATAAGGAGCTCCAGCGCGTCCTGTCGTCGTATAACGAGAGCTTCGGGATGAGGACCGTTCATTTGCTCATGTACCTTTTCACCAACAGCAACGTGAGAAAGATAGGTATTGGGATATTTTTACCAGCAATCGTGCTCTCTTTTGGTCGAATTTTTGATTCGTGAATCATTGAGGTTGATAATTTTCCCCAATTAGCGAATTTATGAATCGTTATTTGTAGCTGCATAATCTTACTATTGATTTGTATGTTATCTATTGGAGAACAAAGGATTGTGGGATTGAAAAAGGGAAAAAAGAAAGAGTGAAAGTTCTCCAAAATTATAAGGTTCCTTTAAGTCACTTTGCTGCTCGAAAATTACTCTGTTCTGCCAAAACAACTGAATGCAGCTTTTCATTATCTATTTTTTCGAGTATTAGATACCATAGACCAGAAAAACAAAGACTTTGTAGTGATTTAGCTGCTGCAAATTCTGTTGCTTTGTGCTGTAAATTTACAGTGTTTACTACGCGATTAATTATGTGAGGCAGTATAGAGAGGGATTAATCAAAACCATGTTCAAAAAAGAATGAGATCCTCACAGTATTTACTTTTTTGCAAGATATTTTATCTGAATTATGTATAAGTATGTAGTTTGATGGCCTACAAATTGATAATTGACTCAAATCAACTCAGATTTGTAGTAAAAGTTAGATTTTTACTTCTGGGTTTGGAAGATTTTCTTGTATTTGGTTTACCATATCTCTGTTTACTTCTTTAGTATCTTTGAGATCTCGGGATGATATTTCTCAATGAAGTGATTGAACTGCAGAACTGTATTTATGATAAACCTTTTATGTAACATTGAGATTTGTATATAATAACAGGTCCAAATGAATTCACTCAAGTCTATTACTGTCTTCAGAACTGGAGGGTTAGTCATTACACTCTATTTTGCTGCAAATCTTATGCACGCATTCAGATTCGTATATACACATTTTATCCTTTTCTATTTGTCCTGCGATTTTAACCTTTTTCTTTTTCATCATTTAGGCAATGTTCGAGAGATTTGATAGGGACAGAAGTGGAAAGATTGATTCATCAGAATTGAGAGATGCTCTCCTTAATATTGGATTTTCAGTGTCGCCTGTGGTTCTTGATCTGCTCGTCTCCAAGTTCGATAAAACTGGTGGCAAGAACAAGGCAATTGGATACGACAATTTTATAGAGTACGCTAAATTGCTTGTCCTTGTTTTTCTCATTATCCCTTTTTTTTTTTTCCCCATTTTACATGTTTGAATTATACTAATCCTTGCACCTTTTCTCCCCCTTCTTTTCTGTTCTTCAACAGGTGCTGTCTCACTGTTAAGGTAAAGCCTGCCATAAATATTCTTTTCTTCTCATTCTATCTTTTTTTATTTTTCACTGCTCAAACTTTTTTGGTTCGGAGTTTCGATCTTCGTTTGGCACGTGTTCTATTTTAAGATATTTGATCTTTATGACGAATAATTCTTCGTTTGCAGGGACTAACCGAGAAATTCAAAGAGAAGGACACGTCTTTGACTGGTTCAGCGACTTTCAGTTACGAAACGTTCATGCTTACGGTATTGCCTTTCCTCATAGCATAAGGATGACAAAATGTAGCTGAGTTTGCTTTCCTTATTGTGATGTTTTGTTGCTTTATTTGTTGGGATCCTTTGTTTCACTTGATTTAAGGTGTTTTTTTTTCAAGTACTATGCATTTTATTTTCTGTTGTAATCTTGGGATAGTTCATAGTTGTGATCCTTTTGTTATAATGCTAAATATCAGAAGAAATGTCACTTTATTTTTTTGTTTCAAAAGTACAATTATTATATGATGCCACTTTTTTAAAAAAAATATACATTTTGTCCATTATAATTACTGCAAAATTCAGAGAAAATGTATTGGTTGCAACAGATATATAGGTCTCCCATTTAATGCCTGAATTGTCCTAGCATTTCCTGTATTTCCCTGAGAAGGAATCATCAATTTTAATACGATATTATGTAACGTAAATATTCATTTTTCATACGATATACTTGTGGTTAGATGATCGCATTTATTCGATAGATAATACATGCTTTTGAACTTAAATGTCGCATTCTAAAAAACTACATAAACATCTAAAATATGCACAAGAGAATGACAGGTCTTTATATAAGAATTTGTGTTTATTAAATGTTAAAACTATAGTTTACCTCAAAATTTAACCCCACATAAGAATATTAACTAAATTTTTTATTGTTAAAGCATGAAGAGTCAACCACTAATGCCTTTCTTTCTTTCAATTTTGTTCTTTATTAATTTGCTAATATCTATAATTTGTTATTTCTAATTCAATTAATAATTTAATTCCAAGCAACTTATGGGCACTTACATCATTAACTGCTTCTCTTAGTGCCCTTATTTGTTGTGCTGAGGCTGTTCTTACCTACAAAATTGGAAGTAGGAGGATGGTAATAAAAGGTTAAAAGTAAATTGTGGAAATTATTTATTATTCAAATTAATATAAAATAATTAAAACATATATTATATCAAAAATCCTTTTATTTTTTAATCCTTTTCTTCACATTTTCCAATATTTGAATTAGAAAATGTTGTCACTCACCATTTTAAATATTGTCCAAGTGATATTTTCTGAGCATGGAGGAGTTGTAAGGGAGCCATTATATCTGTAATATTCTGGTTTGGCTGCAAAATTTATATTCCTTGGATCAACTGTCCCAATATTAGTTCCTTCTCCATTAATCGACTTAAGATATGGAGTAATCTGGAAATTGAAATTGCCAATATTATCATTATAATAAATTAATAAGTGATGCATAGTGGTATCACTGAAGTCAAATATTTATGCTTTATGAAGAACTAAAAATATTTTATACTTATTGTCCTTTAACTTAATCATTTAGTTGACCTTTTCTTTTTAATTTCTTTGCTAAATGAAATGATTAAAACATTACCCTTGAGAGGAAATAATCAGGCCATCCTATCTTGTACAGGATGCCAATTACAGCAATATCTCCTTCAGAATTGTTGTGAACAATATGCTGCTCCATATTGAATCTTGCAAAACAAATTGAATTTATTTATTTTTCATAAATTTTTATATGGAAATTGCGATCTCGTCTTAATACATAGTTTGACAATATATCTATACACACTAACTATTAGGTTGACAATAAAAAGCAGCTATTAGTTTTTTTCCAGATTGAAACTATATAATACACGCACGCACCAAACCAAATACTCAATTATAGTAAACCAAAATGCAGTTTTCTCATTTGTGTTTAAATGTGTACAGAGTACAGACCTAACTCCATTTAATGTGTGCTCAGAAGGAATATGCCAATGGCATTGTAGTAATTTAAACTCACTCCTCTTAATGAAGATCCCACCAGCATCACCTGTCCATTCTACCTGGAAATTAAAATAATTATTATAAATTACAACACAACAACTAAAATTTCACGACCGTAATAATAATACATACTATTTTAACAAATATTCGTATTTTCGTTAAAAAAAATATCACTTTAAAAGAATATAAAAAAAAATTGACATATAATAGTATGAATATACATTTTTGTTCACATAGTATAATAAGTCAGACCGTCAAACGGCTAAGTCGGGTCACGACAAGCTCACCTCTATAGAATGTCCCTTGTTTCTAATTCTAGCTTGAGCCGGTTTATAATCTACTTTTAAATCACCAAATGTTGGCCGATTAAGCACTGTGTAATCAACAATGTTAATTGGGGACTGGCTTTGTCCGGTTGCACAGAGAGTCCAATTCGGGCCCAAATTGCCCCAGTTTTGTGGCCCATTTTCAGCTCCCAAGTCATAGGAAATTGGAGATTCATCCTCTGGTTTAAATTGAAGAAAATAAAAAG
Organism: Striga asiatica; assembly: GCA_008636005.1. NCBI lineage: Eukaryota > Viridiplantae > Streptophyta > Magnoliopsida > Lamiales > Orobanchaceae > Striga > Striga asiatica. Next base: position 433,210 of record BKCP01000558.1, on the reverse strand, counting down.
TAATTTGACTTCCTTTTTTCTTGCACTATATCGTAGGATGAGGTGAAGGTAGTTTTTTGAATAAAAAAGACTAATCTCTCTCTTTT
>BKCP01000558.1:420639-433118 GCA_008636005.1 Striga asiatica | reverse complement strand
TTTTAGCTTGCTTTACATTGATAAAACAAACTTCCTCAAATTAGGGTAGGTACAAAATGAATGAACTCAAATAAACTTATGCCACCCTTCAATTGTAAATTTAGAAAATGTATGTATATATGTATCATTAGATAAATGAGATCATTTGAAGTCTATACTAGTATTCGATCATGTGCATTTGTACAGATATAAATAAAATATTATAAATTATTTATATGTATATAATATTAAAATTATAAGTTATATAATGACATTTAATTTTAAACATAGAGTATTATAAAAAAATATTTATGCATATAATATTAAAGTTTTTAAATATATTGCAGGACCATTTTGTAGGAAGGCTATTTTTAATAGGATTTGATTTTACAAAATATTTTATGTATCTTTGTAATATCTGAAAAAATATTTTTTTATTATTGTATGCTTGCAATAGAAAATAGCGATGTTTATAGTCATTCGTAATTAATCGTAAAATATGTATTTATATAATACCAAAATATATATAATATCAAAACAAAAACAAAAATATATTGTATTCAGGACATAAAAAGGCGTTACAGAAATGTACACCATTTAAAATGAGACATGTCAAAATAAAATGTGTAACTGAAAGTTACATATTTTTATTAAATGGTTAACATATTTTTATTAAATGAACACCTATTTTAATTAAATGAATTACTATTATTATTAATTGTTGGCTGAATAGAATTTATTGAAGATTGCCAACAATAATATATATAGATTTGAGCACAATTTTTTTTATGAAACAGCATAAATTGTTAGATGTGTTGAACCGTCATGTTCTTTTAACAAAAAAGAATAATTATCCTATGAAATGTAGTTATATTTCAAACTATGACATTCAATTGAAAAAGTATAACGGTATAATCTTTAAATTCGCTTCACAACATATTTACTGGTATTTTAAGACAACGAGATACTTTAGTAATAAAGTTTAAAAAGTCAATACACAACTCGTTTGATCCAACGGTTTCAATTATTCGTATGCAACCGTGATATATGGATCACAAAGTTAAAAAAAAAAAATTGAAAATTTCAATAATGCAAAAGGATCAACAAAAATGTTTTGTCATCTTACCTACTTCAAGTGCATTGGAGTTTACAGTGTACAGTAGAGAAGATAGTAGTAAACACCCAAACAAAATGTGAGGAAAACTGTAATTATTGAAACTCATTGATGCCAAACTTTTTGTTTGTAATGAGGGAGACAGATNTCCTTTTTTAATCTTTGGTGAGATTATGAATTATGATACATTAGGCTTACATGCAAGCTCATATATATAGTGCTAATGGCATGAAATTGTTGCGTATTAATAACAAATTAAATCAGATTTGCAGGCATGAATGAGGGTTAATTAACGTGACTCAATGTAGGTTCTAGGCTATGTAGATAGTTAATTAGACTTCTCTTGCTGAGACGTGTTGGATGATAGTATGATTTGAATTTAGATGCTATAATTTTGTGCACATATGGCTTGTTGTAAAGTGCTAATCAACTAAGCTTAGTATAATTAGAAATTGTTTAATTTTGAGTACAATTGTTGGGTTTGCTTGGTAATTCAGAGGGTATAATTTATTGAATTCGTAGTTCGACACTTTATGTTGAGTTGAAGTCGACAGTTTAGGTGTCACGAAGTCACATATATAAACTGCTAAAACCCATGTAATTAGTAGTGTTTATAGCTTGACACTTTTCTAAATATGTGATTAATGAAGGCATGAACAATGTTCCGTCGCAAGTAAATGTAGTTTTGATCCATTTTTGTAGAACTGGTAATTGTTTAGACTAAATGATTGTGTTAATTAGTTGCCCACAAACTCATAATCATACTAATAGATATTAATATAGTTGATTAATAAGATAATTGTGAACACAAATTAAGAGTAAAATATTATTTCTTCAAAAATTTTGTTATCGTTTTCAGAGATGGATTCAAGAGTATTTTGAGCGAAGGTGCACTTGGGAAAATACTAAAATAAATAAAGTAATTGCCCACAAAAAAATAAATAATAAAAAAAAAAAGGAATTAAAACGAAATAGATAATTTAGCCGAATCGAAGTAAAAGGAAAAAAACAAATGCCCCCATGCAGGATCGAACTACAGACCTTCAGTTTACAAGACTGACGCTCTACCACTGAGCTATAGGGGCTGTTTAATTACAATATTATTATAAAATTACATATTTTTAACTGTCACTATTGTGAAAAGCCAGATATTTAACTAATTTATTTATTAGTTGACAAATACATTTTCGGTTTACTTTCTTTTATTTAAGGTACATACTACGTTACGTAGTTGTAGCTCTTAATTCCATAAATCTCATTTACCAGAATTCGGCAAGCTAGCAGTACTACGATGCATTCGATAAGAATGATGGTACAGTACTTTGTAGTTTACGTACTCATGTGATACACGTGCTAGTATATTAAGGAAAATATTTTAATTTGAATGATGGATCATTGTATAAAACATAAAACACATTTATTGGAATAAAATAAAATACTATTTATATATATTAAACATCTATTCATACACAATATTATTTGTTTGACTTTTTGGTACATCTCCATTACCACAAATTAAAATTTTCAAACTATTACGATTCACAACGCGTGAAACAATTACATACAATTGATCGTGACCGAACACTGATTTCTTCAAGAACATGCAACATGCGATATCCTTCTCTCTTTCTCTCTCTCTCTTTCTCTCTCTCCCTCTCTCTTTATTTTTTTACATTTGACATTGTATCTTTCGTTCCTTTTTTTATTACATTTGATATGGTATCTCATAATGAATCTAGCAATTTTTTTGAAATTAAAATCGGGATTATATCACAGTGTGTTGAAATGGTTTGTAAAGATTGATTTTTCTATCGGGGCTAGTGTATGAAGCATGTGCTATATATTTACGTTTAACAATTGTTAGTATAAAATCTGTTAAGATAATATAGTTTTGGTAGTAAATCAATAGGTATGTTAAATAAATGAAATATATAATATGAAAGAAATAACCTATTGGTATAAAAAAATCTTTTAAGATACCAAAGATGTTCGTCTATTTTTATTTTTATTTTTTGCACTTAATATTGTATCTCTTAATAAAAAAATATGTATGTAAAAAATTAGTGTTTTGAACCAATTTTAGTGTGTATAAATATTTTATTTAAGAATGAATACGTTTTTTACCCGATTTACTGTTTATATTTATTTTTTTATGCAAATGCAAATTAAAAAAAAATACAACTCTTTATTAGTGAAAAGAATATTTTTATAGAATATGAACAATGAACAAATACGTTTAATAAATAATGTGTTGTATGAATTTTAAAAAGTTCACACATACTGCGTGAATTAACGTTGAACAATTGTAGAGATATATTAGGAATTGATTTTTGAAATAACTAGAAAAAAAAATAGTTGAAATCGCTGAAAAAAAATATTAAATAGCGTGTAAATTTTGCATTTATCATAATTAGAAAGTTAAAATTAATTAATTTAGATTGTTACTACTATATTTAGTAAATAGACAACCTTATTATTTTACAAAATATAACTTAAATCCTTCACATCATTTTTTTCACCACAGGCCGCCCAGTCGCAGCTGGAAATTGCCACCGCAAGCCCCAGTGACAATCCCGCGCCCCGCCTGCTCTGCTTGCACGCTGCCTCCCGAGATCCTTGCGCGCATACTCCTCGAAGTATTAGGAGACGTGCCACGCACGCTGAGTTCCCCGAAACGCACGCTAGCCGCCCGCACCCGACGCTCAGGATAACCTGCACGCGCCCAACGATACGACGCCGCAGCTGCTGCTCCCAGACGCGCACCAGGCCAGCTCCCAGCAGCGCCCGACGCGCGTGATGGTCTGCATCCGTTCGACACCCGACCCTGCAGACACACCAGGCCAGCGAACAACACCTGACCCGCAGCCTCGACCTGCAGTACATGACTTACATCCGGACCACGCCCGACGCACGCCTAGTTCCCCAACGACTCGAGTTCGACCGAGGGGGCCTAGTCTGGCTACCCAACGGACTCTGCGGTTCAGACGATCTCCTATAGAGGAAATCTACAACGTCTCATTAGTCGAAAAAAATTTTAAGAGGTAATGTCCTAATTCTAACTATAGATTCCACTGCGTTAGGATTTAGTCCTAAGTTCGAATGTGCATATCGATGGCGTTCCTAAGAGAACCCAACATTGGCATGCCGAGCAAGCTCCAAGTAAGAACTTAAGAGTAACATCTCCACATGCATACTCACAAATTCTACAGGCATCATCTATGTACGGGTAAAGAAACTTAGGTATGGAATAACTATATCAAGGAAATAAAATGCAACTAAACACCAAAAGACTCAACATCCAGATAAAGTCGTCTACACGACCTTTATCCTCCGCATATTGCCCTAGCAAATCTACAACGTCTTTCCTTTTCAAGCTCCTATGGTCTCCCCGACCCCAACCTTCAAATGACACTTTCGATTCTAGGCCAACATCTAAATCTACCCCTAGTACGGTCTATCTCAGTCCCATGGTAATACAAAATTCAGAAAGATCGGATTAAGGAAACAAATTGTCTCTGACTACAAATGCATTGTTATTTATCCTATATGTACTAATCAAGGCTTCTACTCTGGTATAGGTTATCGGTAAGTCAGACAACTTAAAAAATAAATAAAACATACTCTTTTGTAAAGCCTACTTATGTGCGTATGAAAGAACAACATTTATCTTGTTCATTACATCTTTGAAATATGCAGACGAACGCCTTGATCTCAATTCATTACCCAATAACATAAATATAAAACAAAACAAATTTTCAAACATATCATATATGCTAAACAGCTGCCACGTTGTTGTTTTCTTCTACATAACGTATATAATAAAACAATCAAATATAGAAAAAACAAATTTTGAACCAAAGTGTGGTACACATCCAATAATCAAAAGATTGCAGTTCACACTACTCTAATACTACATAATAGAGTAGTTCTGCTAAGCCTTAAGGCTGAACAAAACCAATCGGAACTAGAAGCACTCCAAAAATATAAAATTACCAGTAACAAACTAAATACAGGCAACTAACAACACATCAATTTATTTACAAATTAAATCAGAAAATTAAATCGACAACCAACACACAAAGGCTATGTTTGGTAAAACTAACTCATAAGCTAACTTATAGCTTATCAGTAATTTTTGAGCTTATAGCCTATAGCTTATGACTTATAGCTGAAAAGTTAGCTTATATGATATAGCCAAAGATGAAAGAAAATTAGGAAGCATCTGTAACATAAGTACATGAGAAGAAAGAATGTAGCAGATTAAGAATGTTTTGGGCAATAAGAATATTTTGAGCAATAATATTTGAATTCCCGCAGAAAATATCTTAATATCTTAAACAAAAAATCAAAGATAAATAAAAAATTAAGCAGTAAACTACAAGGTGTAATATGCACAAAACATTCTTATTGCTCAAGGCCAAAATGATAAACCCTAGATCATGCAAATAACCTTAATTTATCCATAAAATCCTTAATTGATGACATATGGCTCAAATTCAAAGTTCATTACCACCAAATAGATAACCAGAACTCCAATTCTGAAAAAAATCGAATTCTACAACAAAATTAAAATTTGGAAAAAAAAATTCTAAAATTCGAAGTTTACAACACTAACATTATTTATTGGATTCGAGGTAGAGGGATATGGTTTGTTGAATGAGGATTTAGATTTTGAACCCGTCATTTGTTGCTTGAAGAGCTGACGGAGACGGGGGTTTTGACAGAGACGACATGCCGAACTTTACGTAGGTGGAATGATGTAAATTCTAATCACAATTTTTGAGGAAGTGACAGACGATGGAGATGGTGAGGACGACCACTTGAATGTGGGGACAAATTTTTTTTTGAAAAAAAAAATAATTTGTGGGGACGGTGGACCGATTTTTTTTTTCTAGTTTTTAATTTATATATCAAATAAGTGGTAATAATAATATTTATATATATATGAGTAATTTAAAGGAAATAGAACAAAGTTGTAGGGATTGTGGAGGAAAAACAGAAAGTTAGGGATTGAAATGTAAAAGTGATTGAAAATTTAAGTAGGAATATACATTAGTTAAAATATTAAAAAAAGCAAAAATTATATAATGAGTAGTAGATCCAGAAACCCTCGTCCTCGTCTCATACCCAACCGCCGTCTACCTACAACCACGCACCGCAAAGCTTAATCCGCGGGCTCCTAGAACCACCGCAGAAAGAATTGATGGCCGCAAAGTACGACCTCACGCAGCGGACGGCACCGCAACTTGATCGGCACCTCGTGTTCCCGCTGCTTGAATTCCTACAGGAGAGAGGGCTGTACCCGGAGGAGGATATCCTCAAGGCCAAAATCGAGCTGCTCAACCACACCAACATGGTCGATTACGCCATGGACATCCACAAATCTCTCTACCGCACCGAAGACGTTCCCCAGGGTATGCATAATTCTAAGGAATTTGATAATGTGATAAATCCAATCAGTTTCCTCAGGGTATGCATAATTCTAAGGAATTTGATTATGTGATAGATCCAGATTGGGCTATTAGTTTTTCGTAGTTTACGAATAGCGGTCTACCTTTATTTCCCATATTTTGATCTTTTTGTTCTCTTCTCAGCCACACGTTTTGTGTTACCTTATGCGGGGTTGGTGTAGATGTAGTCATATGTTTGTTTACATGGTTAATGTTAATATTTAACTTTGCAATTGGGCAAATTGTTTATAAAGTTGCCTTTTTTTTGAGTTTTGAATTATTCATGGTATTCATCTTGAAAATAGAACTTATTGGAGCTTTGCTTTTATTTACTTAATCTAAACTGTTTCTCATTTTCTGTATGCTTCAGAGATGGTGGAGAGGAGAGCTGAGGTGGTGGGTAGACTGAAGGCATTGGAAGAAGGAGCTGCTCCATTGATATCTTTCTTGCAGAACCCTAATGCATATCAGGAACTGAGGGCTGACAAGCAACACAATCTTCAGATGCTCCACGATCGCTATCAGGTTTGAGTTTTGTCTGTATTGCAAATTTCATGATCATAATGTAGCCTTGCCATGCATTTATTCATGGGACACGAGGTCCTCGAATGAGAAGTAGATTAGTTGGTGGATGGATTTTTCTCTCTTCCAAAAGTTATTTATCCTTGCAACTTTGTGTTTTTCCATAAAATGAATGATGATCCATGCATAATCTGACTTATTCTTAGATCCTGCACAATAAACTTTGGCAAGTATGTTAAATGTTGAGCTAACCTAGCCTATGCATATTTCTGTCAGTATCTTTGTTTGTCTACCAGTACCAGTTGAACTGATAAAACTCATGCTATATGTTGGTCTAGATTGGTCCTGAGCAGATAGAAGCATTGTATCAGTATGCGAAATTCCAATTTGAGTGTGGGAACTACTCGGGTGCTGCTGATTATCTGTATCAGTACAGGGCCTTGTGCACCAATAGTGATAGGAGCTTGAGTGCATTGTGGGGAAAGCTAGCAGCAGAGATATTGATGCAAAATTGGGACATTGCATTGGAAGAGCTTAATCGCGTGAAGGATATCATAGACTCTAAGGTTGGTCCTCTTTCATATTGGTTCTAATAATTTGTGCTGCTCCTTTGTTAAGTGGAACTTATAGTGATGCATGCCTTTGCAGAATTTCTCTTCTCCATTGAATCAAGTCCAGAGCCGAATATGGCTAATGCATTGGAGCTTATTCATCTTCTTTAACCACGACAATGGAATGACTCAGATTATTGACTTGTTTAATCAGGACAAGTATGACAATTGGATGCATTTATTCTGCGGTTATTTTGTTTTATTTTCAGCAATTCTGTGTTTAGTTTTATTGGGACGGAAGGTGTCAAGTATTTTTTTTTCCTGTTATCTTTTTATTAAGGATTTGGAGTATTTGAATGATAACGTCTGTTCCAGGTATCTGAACGCCATTCAAACGAATGCCCCCCATCTGCTACGTTATCTGGCGACTGCTTTCATAGTTAACAAAAGGAGAAGGACTCAGTTTAAAGAATTCATTAAGGTGATTCAGCAAGAGCAATACTCCTATGAAGATCCGATTACTGAGTTTCTGGCATGCATATATGTTAATTATGACTTTGATGGAGCCCAGAAGAAGATGAAAGAGTGTGAAGAAGTAAGTTTCGTTTTCTTAATGGCGTTCATTCTTCTATCTGTAGATATATATTTTATTCTATTCACTTTGATTACGTGGTATTATCTTGATCTTTTGTTCCGTAACCAGTGTGAGTATCATGTATCTGAGAATGAAGGTATTTGATAATTCTTGCTTGACCTAAAGCATATGGATAGACTTAGGCTTTTCTTTTGGATCTCATGCGTAAACAGTTGTTTTCTGATTGTCTCATCTTGTGGAATGAAGGGTTCTGCATAATGTCTTGGTTTTAGAAGGTTAATCTTTTGACAAGTATTTTCTTGTTTACTGATTTGGTACTTTTTATCTCTATGAAGGTGATCATGAATGACCCGTTTCTTGGCAAGAGGGTTGGGGAAGGGAACTTTATTTCTGTTCCTTTACGCGATGAATTCCTTGAAAATGCTCGCCTTTTCATCTTTGAGACCTACTGCCGCATTCATCAGCGCATTGATATGGCGTATGTGAACCCAAAATTGTTGTTTTAATTGCTTAATCGCACCCTTTTCCTTCTCTCCTTCCAAAACACACATACATTAGTCTATATATATTTCAAAATCAGAGTTTGGATAAAACTTTATATATGAGTTAGTGATTTTACTACTATCTGGTCGTTATTGACAGGGTGCTTGCCGAAAAACTGAATTTGAACTACGAGGAAGCAGAAAGATGGATAGTGAATCTTATTAGGACCTCAAAACTTGAAGCAAAAATTGATTCAGAGACCGGGACAATCATTATGGAGCCCAACCACACCAATGTGTAAGTTTTGCTGATTGCGAGAGTTTCTTTGTTCGCATGAGAATGCTTTTTTGTAAGGTAACACTTTTTGTTTTCTTCTCCTGTTTTCAGGTATGAGCAGCTGATTGATCACACTAAAGCGCTTTCTGGCCGCACGTACAAGTTAGTTAGCCAGCTTCTGGATCATGCTCAACCTCAGGCTACCAGATAGATAGTCCATCGGCTTAGCTTCTTCTGCCACCTTTTTTTTTTTTTTCACTTGGATGATTAATTGGTTTTGTTGGGCAAAATTTTGGATTAAGTGCAGATAACATATTTATATGCTGCGGTTGTCATTATTGTTATTGTTATGGTTTTATGGGGGAATTGGACTCCAAAAGTTATTTTATAACAAAATCAATTTCTGTTCACACTTCATCAAACACAAAGCTTGTAAATGAATCTTGTTGGCTTTAAAGAATCAGTACCACTACCGTGTGGGCAGTACTACACGTTCCCCTCATTCTCAAAAAGCTAGAAAATTTAGAAGGTGTAGTGCACTCTCCCAATTTTTTTTTTTTAATGAAAAAATGAGACATATTATATAAATTAAAATATCATTAATTATTTATATTAAAAAAATAAAATAAAAATACCAAAATTCATAATTTTTCATTATCTATAAATAGAGACCACATTTGATAGGTTTTTTTAACACAACTAATTTTCGTTTTTTGGTAACATGTTCACTTTATTGTGTATGTAACATGTTCATTTTATTCTATAACATGTTCATTTTATTATGTAACATGTTCATCTTATTCTATAACATGTTCATTTTATTATGTAACATGTTCATTTTATTCTATAACATGTTCATCTAATTTTCATCTGTGAAAATGTAACATTTTCATCTTATTAGAGAGGATTTTGGTTTGTGAAGGTGGAGAATATTCGATCGAAAGACTAATTATGAAATTTCTTTTACATTCTACTAGTTTTTCACTTTCATTCCCTATAGTATGACTATTGCATAAATTTGAGTTCTTATATGTAGATTATGGTTTATTATTTCAGGGCGGGAGTGCTTGCATTAAACGAGTGAAAGTCGAGCAAGAAATTGACCAGAATTTTGTGTATGAAGTGGAAATTGGAGAAAATAATGTGAGAGCCCGTGATGTAGATATGGAATCTAAACATGTTCATCTTATTCTATAACATGTTTATTTTATTATGTAACATGTTCATCTTAACATGTTCATCTTATCCTATAACATGTTCATTTTATTATGTAACATGTTCATCTTATTTTATAACATGTTCATCTAAATTTCATATGTGAAAAATGTAACATTTTCATCTTATTAGAGAGGATTTTGGTTTGTGAAGGTGGAGGATATTCGACCGAAAGACTAATTTATGGAATTTTTTTTACATTCTACTAGTTTTTCACTTTCATTCCCTATAGTATGACTATTGCATAAATTTGAGTTCTTATCTGTAGATTATGGTTTATTATTTCAGGGCGGAGATGCTTGCATTAAACGAGTGAAAGTCGAGCAAGAAATTGACCAGAATTTTATATATGAAGTGGAAATTGGAGAAAATAATGTGAGAGCCCGTGATGTAGTAATGGAATCTAAACATGTTCATCTTATTCTATAACATGTTCATTTTATTATGTAACATGTTCATCTAAATTTCATCTCTGAAAAATATAACATTTTCATCTTATTCTATGACATGTTCATCTTACTCTATAACATGTTAATCTTACTATGTAACATATTTATCTAATTATATATTTGCGTCATAATCTTCCAATAAGATAAATTAATTGTAAAAAATGATAAATTAATTGTGTTCCAATGTTCATATGTTCATCTTACTATATAACATGTTCATATGTTCATCTTATTTTATAACACGTTCATATGTTCATCTTATTGTGTAAATATGTAACATGTTCATCTTATTCTATAACATGTTCATCTTATTATGTAACATGTTCATCTTATTGTATAAAATGTTCATCTAAATTCCATCTGTAAAATTATAACATTTTCATCTTATTCTATAACATGTTCATTTTACTATATAACATGCGCATCTTAGTATGTAACATGTTCATCTTATTATATATTTGTGTCATCACCTTCCAAAAAGATAATTTAATTATAAAAAATGATAAATTAATTGTGTTCCAAAACTTATCAAATGTGGTCTCTATTTGTAGAGATTAAAAAATTATGAATTTTGGTATTTTTATTTTTATTTTTTAATATAAAATGTGAATAATAATTTAATTTATATAATATGATATGTAAAATTTATTCTCCAATATATATTGGACACTTGTCTTTTTTAAACAAAAAATAAAAATTTGCATACCTTATTACCTTACCTCACGCGATTTTAAGAGAGAGTGCATTTCACACATGCCCTAGCACACCTAGCAAGGTGTGTCAGGGCACACCTAAGTACTCCCTCCATTTTGAAATATAAGGCATTTAAGGTTAATGCACAAATATTAAGGAGACATTAATTAATGAATAAATTGACTAAATTAACCTTATTTACTCTAATCACAACCACTCCACACTTTCTTAATTTCAACACAATGAGGGTATATTTAGAAAAAAATGCAAAAATTTGTCTTGATTTTTGAGCGCGCCTTATATTTCAAAAAAATTGAGAAATCTTTATACGCCTTATATTTCAAAATGGAGGGAGTATTTGCGTTAAGGAATACCTAAATTTTGGATCAGTCGCTTTCTTCACATTGTTTTCAGTGGATGAAATGAATACATTGCCACCTGATAAAGGCAAAGAACCCATCTTCATGGATTTATAATCATTTGTGAATAATTATAGATGTTTCATAAAAATTGTATAATCTAACAATTTACTAAAGATTCAAATTTGAACCCTTTCATCCATTTGAAAATAAAATTATTATTAAAAAAAACAAAGAAACTCAGATAAATTTTAAATAGCACCATTTAGCACAATGAAAAAAAAAAAAAAAAAANAAAAAAAAAAAAAAAAAAACTGTACAGACCCATAGTGCAAGTTAATCATTAGTCCGAGGTTGGCTTCTCCTCGGCCGACATCATTTACTTCCTCAAATCGCAGGTCGGCGGCGTTGCGTAAACGCAGCCACGTGTACCACATGTTAGCAGCTGACTGGGAACACCTATTCCTACAGAGCGTGGCCTAGAAACAGAGGAAATCCGATGAGTGTATGCTTAGAATATCCGCGAGCTGTTGAGGTTTTATGGGAAGTGGGTAATTTCCTTTTTCAATCTGCTATGTGATGATTTCTTTTATTTATGTTCGTTTATGCAATGCCTTTGTTCTTAATCATCGGATAAATACATAAAGTTGGTATCTTTTCCCTCTGTAATTTGATTATTTCCGTTTCTTCGTGTGCTCTACAAAATGCTTTCTTGAACCACGGCAGATTGTTTCATGGGTGCTTAATTCTTTGCTGTGTTGATTAATGACTCTTAATTATTCCTGTAATTTCT
>BKCP01000558.1:404835-415267 GCA_008636005.1 Striga asiatica | reverse complement strand
ACTCAGAGATCAAAATTTAAGTCCATGTAGCTACACGGGCTTAAATTTTGTGCCACCTTTGGTAGCTATTGAAGATAAAACTTGTTTAATTGTATCTGAAGTCATATCAAGGTCGAAAATTTACCAGTTGTATAGTATAAAGGTAATGAACTGAAATTCTGAGTTTTGACAGAAATTGACACGCCATGAGCATGGGTCTCAGTTGATTCAGGCATAAAATGTCTTAAAATTGATCAATTTCAAAAATTAAGGATTTTAATTAATTAATTAATTAAATTTTAATAAAAGTACTTTCTTTTTAACATTTTCAAAGTTACTAGACTATTTTTAAAATTCTCTCACTTATCAGTTGTATCTTGTGGTTGGGATGTGACAGTGTAGAATCTTGTACTCTCTTAGAAGATATACTATGTTTGAAAATCTTGTAAGTCATTTTAATTTTAAGTGCAGATTCTTGTACTCTCTTAGAAGATACTATGTTTGAAAATTTTATAAGAGCATTTCCAATGGTCAAATATTGTTGTGGTAAATTATATTCCACATCAACACATTTAATAAATTCACAATTTTTTCATCTTCATACAATGTGATCACAAATGTTGTGATGATGTGGACATAATTAATGTATATAATGTAGAGAAGAATGTGGTTCATCCACATTAAGATTCTACACTCTATCTAACCAATGAAAAAAGAGAGAGAAATATTCTTACCAATTATAAGTAATCTAATTATTTAATTAATTTAATTTCTTTTTTTTAATATTTTTAATATTTGATAAGTATACAATATTGTAGTTATACTATATTGTGCATTGGAGAGAATATTTTAATTTCATAGTTGTAGAATTAACATTTTTCATACATGATTCACAATCTATTTAATTTATTGATATTTGACAAAATTTATTCTACTACAACATTAGAGCATTAGAGATGCTCTAAGGCATTTTAAATACATGGACCATGGCATAATTTTGTATGTCCGATGATCTTGTTACCATTAGATGGTACCATGATTCGGATTTGATTTTCTTCAGAAAATTTTGTTTGACCGAACTAAAGAGATGAAAATTATTGAAAAGACTGTAGATGCAAAAGTCGGGTCGGGTTTCTCGCGCGGGTCATGAACTTATGTTATCAATCTTCGTGGGCAAAAATTTGTGTTTTTTCTTTTTCACCTTTGTAAGGATAAAAAAAAGGAAGTGGATATACTAATAATTCAAAATTAGATGAAGTGAAAAAATAGTAATTAGAGACATAATAATTATGTGTAGGTATAAAGAAAACAAACGGCTAGCCCCACTTGAATTTGTTTTGAAGCTAAAAATAAATAAATAAATAAATAAAAAATAAAATGAGATCAATTAACATCATAATTGTCCCTAGTGATGGAGAAAGGAGGTCCTCAGATTTTGGATTAAAGTTAGATTTTGTGGTCGTGTGATCTTAATACTGTCATCATGGTGTGTGAAAAGCGACCGTGGCCAAACATTTTTAGAAAAGTTGGACCTAATTAAATAACTTTAAAAACTTGGTTAAAATTTAATTACCACCCCTAAATTTAATAATAGCTATTGTTGTTCTTATAGCACCCCCATTGCATTTTCTACAATGTATTTATATTTATATTGTATTTTTGCGTATATATTGTACTATTTAATGCTTACCCAGACTAAACTGAAAGATGAATAAAGTTTGGTTGTTATATTTTACCGTAAATACGAAACGGTTTAGACATTTTTATTTTTTTTTCATAATCGTCATTTAAAACTATGAAATATCCAACTATATAACTTCTGTTCACGGTGGACATGAGTTAATATGACTTAAAACTATAAAATATCATACTATATAACTTATGCTCACGGTAGACACGAGTTAATATTTATTATCATGATATAATAAATTAGTATGTTAGTTATGTAAAATGTATATTCTAATACTATAGGCTAGGTTTAGGCTCAACTTAGGCTAAAACCCATCTATGTATATGTGTACTCATCTTTGTGAATAATATATCAAATATTATTTCTCACATTCTCACATGGTATTAGAGAACCACGCATCATTCTGCTGTGTTGCACATTCTTCGCTATGTGAAGGGCACTCTATTGCATGATTTACACTTCTCGGCCTGTTCTTCCTTGACACTTAGCGGCTATTCTGATGCAGATTGGGCTGGAGATCCTACTGATTGTCGTTCCATTACTGGGTAATGCTTCTTTCTGGGTGATTCACTCGTCTCTTGGCATAGTAAGAAACAAACCTTAATTTCCAGATCGAATGCTGAGTCTGAGTACCGTGCTCTTGTTGATTCCACCTCCGAGCTATTATGATTACGTCGACTACTTGCTCATCTTGGTGCACCTCAGTCGTCGTCTACTGCTTTACATTGTGATAGTCAGAGTGCTATAAAGATGTCTAATAATGATACATTTCATGAGCGCACCAAGCATATTGAGATTGACTGTCACTTCATTCGACAGCATGTTGCACATGAGACTGTGAAGCATGTTTCCGTCTCCTCTACAGATCAACCAACGGATGTCTTCACGAAGTCTCTCCTTCCGGTAGCTTTTGTTTACTTCTTAGCAAACTCAAGTTGATCTCTACGATACCACCTTGAGTTTGAGGGGGGGTGTTAGTTAGGTAAAATGCATTCTAGTACTCTAGGCTAGGTTTATACCTAACTTAGGCTAAGACCCATCTATGGATCTATATATATGTGTACTCATGTTTGTGAATAATACATCAAATATTATTTCTCACATTCTCACAAGTATGTAGTTGAAAGATTATACATATTAGGTTTAATATTACATGATTATTTAGTAATTAATTAATTAATTATTAGGATTTGGAGTCTTTGGGTATGAATATTTAAGCCCTTTGGATCATTGGAGAGACAAAAAAATAATGAATTGAGTAGCCGTTGGCTTATTAGGAGTCCTCTTTCACTCGAAAAACGAATATTGGAGTTTGTATTCACTCGAAGAGTACTCTATCCTGATACGGGTCAACCCTATTCGTATCAAAATATTATAAATATAATCTTGACATATAACTGATAGACACAAATGTTAATATGGTTGAGTAGGAGAAGGTTTCATATATGATGTGTATGATCACAGCCTAAAAAAATCCAAGCCTCATGTGTTCAACTAATTAAGATCTTCAAAGTGAAAGCACCAAATGTGTGTTTGGCACAACATTATCACATTATTTAGTCATTAGCAATAGTTTCTTAACAGGGCATATCCAATTAATATTAATAAAATGCATTACTATAGTTAGGTATATATCCTTTCTAGAATGGCCTTTTATCTTTTAAATATATAATAATTAATAATACAAAAAAGTATTGTCTCCATCAAGAGGCATGAGCAATTGAGGAATTTGGAAAGAAGAAAAAAAGAGTAAACGCAAGAAAATATCTTCAGTTCAGCCGCCGTGCCATCACGAGTTCAAGTTCATTAATTTTCTATTCCTTTATCTGGTCAAATTATAATGGGGTTAAATAAATCATTTCTAAATAGGGAAAAAGAAAAGAAAAATGAAGAATTGTTTCCAAATACTCTAATAATATCCTTATATAGGATTCACGAGTGAAGATTTATTCAAATCCTGATAGCACCAAAAAGAAAGAGAATTTTAGCAAC
Organism: Striga asiatica; assembly: GCA_008636005.1. Lineage (NCBI taxonomy): Eukaryota > Viridiplantae > Streptophyta > Magnoliopsida > Lamiales > Orobanchaceae > Striga > Striga asiatica. Next base: position 411,606 of record BKCP01000558.1, on the reverse strand, counting down.
AGAGAAATGTTATGGAGCCAACCATCAATGTTATAGTGTCACGTAGGTCATGCGAAAAAATAATTAACTCCACATGACCTACGTGACACTATAACATTGGCGATTGGCTCCATAAAGGAGCCAACCATTGACTCCATAGCATTTCTCGTTATTACAAATGAATTTTATTCGGTTTTGTTAGATTTTTATGATTAAAATTCTTATGATTAATAGTTTCACTTGTAATTCCATCTATGCTTTTACTTCAATGTAAGAATGAAATTATCAATTCAGTTCAATAGTTTCCCTTTGTAATTTGCCACGTTTTCTAATAAGAGCCGCCATGTCCGCTTTAGCTATTAGGTAGCTCTTATAATGATATTTTCCTGTTTCGGAAACTTTCCACATCAGTTATAATCTTTTAAAGCCATTTTTCTTGGATGAGCATTTTGCCCCCACTAGTTACATTTAAAAATTGTTTGCAAAAAATAATTAAAGAAAAACCTTCAATTTTAAAAATAATATAATTAATAAAAAAATAACATGATCGTAACCACTAGCTACCAAAAAGGGCTTGCATGATTATGATAGTGTTTAATTTGATCCTATGCTCAATTAGTAAATCAAACAAAATTTATCTGAAACAATATATTCTACTAATCCCAGTACCATAATTACGTACTAAAACGCCCCTAGCTAGCTTACCTCCTTGCACAGTCACATCATTAATCCTTTGTCCCCATGATAATTAAGTTGACCTTTTTTTTTTTTTTTTATTTATTGACACTTAATCACCTTGCTTAACATTTTTAATTGTGGATCTTGGTAATCACTGGCCTGGTTGTCTCATAAATAAGGGTCTCAAATCTTTATAATATTAGGTAACTTTAGTAGTGCGTTTTTACCTTTGCATATGTGGCTCATATCATCAAAAATGGTTTGTCTTTAGTGCAGTTAAATTTACCAGTTTGAATTGGAAGTCATGTTGTTTGTGAATGTTCACATGTATGTGTATGAAAATGTAAGTGGAACAATTATAATATAATTTTCAATAATATTTTTTATGGAGGGAAGCGTACGAGTGGGAAAGATAAACGAGATACTCTCTCGATAAAACTCACAATCTTATTTTCATTCAATAATCAACTCTCCTAATAACAAAGCACAAGAGCCCTTTAAATAAGACTCTTCAACTAAAACCTAGCTTATTCTCCAAGCTAAATAATAATAATAATAATAATAATAATAATAATAATCTATATATATATAATAGGAATTAACATTTACCAAAAATAGTAGCAAAAAAATAGGTCAAAATTTAATGCAGTCTATAAATAGTAAGTTTTATTATTTTTCTTATTTTTTCTTTAAAATTCATACAGCATTAAATGTTACCTTAAATTTCGGGCTGTAGTTCATTTTATTATTTAAAAAATCCGGCTAAGATTTATTAAGTGTGTATGATTTTATTTTTATTTTTTTCTTAGAAACAACGAACAAAATTAAAATCTCGGTCTCTATATTTATAAAATCTCAATTCAAAATATAACAAAAGTTTTAGAATCTCGGTCTTTATATTTGTGCCTTTCAAAAAAATTGAACGCTAAAAATATTCTTTAAATTGCATAATCAATCAATTAATCTTAATTTTTTGAAAATTACTATGTTTATTTTTTATTAATATGCATAAAGTAAAAATAATTAATTCATCTTAAGATATGTAATTTATAATCTTAATATACTACCATTTGGTATAGACATTTATTATATGAATCATAAAATATTTTTGTTTCATAAAATTAAATATATTTAAAGAAAATAAAAAAATTTCTTCGGATCAATTAGGTGATTGAATTAGGGTACTGTCCAGGTTGATTGAATTACTTTTAGGTGATATTTAAAATAGTCAAAAAATTTGACACAACTTGGTTGGTCCCAGGTGACTAAGTTTTGAATCAGTTCGATCACACCAAATCGATTATTGAACCTAAATATAAATTTTATATTGAAAATATTTTATTATGTGAATGTTATGTAGTCCAAATTTCAAATAATCGTATTAACAATACTTTTATGACAAAATGTTTAATGATTTATGAATATTTATATATCATTTTATTAATATTTATGTGAATAAAAAAATGTTTTATTACAATATTTATTAATATACATTAAATATAAGGTTCTCAGAATTGGACCGTCATCGAAACGATCAAGCTATTTTATTAAATCATTTGTGGTTTGTTCAGATTTTAATTTATAAACATTTTAATATATATATATATAGAGTATTTTTTGTAATAAATTTAAACAAAATGTGTTACTTAAATATTTAAAAAATTTATAAATTCAAATGTTTAAACTAATTGATAAATAATTTATAAATCTCTATTTTATTTAAATATGTAATTCTATTTAAAATAATTTTTAAATATAATAAAATTTATTTAAAAAATCGTGTCGATCCTACAAATCCAACCGACTGGTGTTGACGGATTCAAAAGCAAATATCTTATTCAAGTGAACTAGACTGGTTATAAATCGGTTATCCGTCCATCCGGTCGGACTGTGTCCAACCTGGTTTAATGTAAAAACAATACATATATCATGATTAATGTTATTTATATATTTAATTTATAATACAATTTTACTATTGTTTTCCCGTGCATTGCACGGGCCACGCACTAATAATAATAATAATAATAATAATAATAATAATAATAATAATAATAACCATAATTATTTTGCATCATTCTCTCCCGGTTGAGCAGGATTCGCCCTCGAATCCGACACGTTCTCGTTGGAGACGTCCCCATGACAGCAATATCCCGGGCGTTTTCCACGATCGAACACGAATGTGGAAGGTCGCCCAATAACCCCGAAGGTAAACATAATCTTGGGCAAGTAATGATATACTGGAAAGATACATGTATACGCCTCCATATGCATAACCCACACAACTGAATTAACACAAAACATACCATATCGTTCGCTGCGCTCAAACTCATAACTACGACCAAGCATCCCGTTGTCGAGAGATTTCGCGATAGACAATCGGAAAATGACCCACCAATTATTGAGCCTCGGCTTCGGTTCCAAAAAACCATCGTTGGCCAAGATACTCCAAAAATCAGGTTTGAACGACGGCATCCCCGTTAAAGGCTCAACTTCTGCGACGTCCCACGCGGAACCCATATTGCCGCAAAGATATGTCTCCGTCATCGGAGGCTCCTCATCGAAAATAGACGGACCGTCGTACAATGGCCCGTCATCTTCCTCAAAAGTTCCACTCTGTTGTTGTACATCTTGGTTGTCGTGCGCAGCAATGAGCTCAGTCTCGACAGGCGAAGGCGGCCACTCTCCGAAGGGATCCACCTCCGATATGGTCTCCTCGCCGTCTGCATCGTCGGGCGGTGGTTGTGGAGATGGCCGACGGGGCGCCCCGCCTGGACCACGATCTCCACTTCCTCCGTGAACTCCCCAGCGCACACCTCGGTCGCCGGCAACACGGTTCATCTGCAAATCCCAGACCTCGTTGTTAAGCGTCAAATGCAAATCCTCGATCCCCGTCGAAAAATCTGCAAACCAATCCGTAAAACGCACATCCAACTGTTCAAATCGGTAGTCGATCTGTTGAAACCGATCGTTGAAGATTGCATCACATCGTTTGTTTGCGGCATCTTGTCGTCCTGGCGACATCGCGAATCGTACTGACTGCTGATACCAACTGATGTAGGGAAGCGTACGAGTGGGAAAGATAAACGAGATACTCTCTCGATAAAACTCACAATCTTATTTTCATTCAATAATCAACTCTCCTAATAACAAAGCACAAGAGCCCTTTAAATAAGACTCTTCAACTAAAACCTAGCTTATTCTCCAAGCTAACTAATAATAATAATAATAATAATCATAATCATAATTATTTTGCATCAATTTTCCTTCCATGAATTACCAACTTTTAATTTAGTCCCAAAACGTTAGATTACCAAACAAGGCTGAAGTTTAAGTTTTAACACTTGATTAAAGTGTGAAAAGATAGAAATATATAAAAAAACTGAAATAATTTTTTTAATTTAAAAGAAGTTAACAATATGATGAAGATGTGACTTTAATTGTTCCATATATGATACATCAACAAGACAATAAAGATACAATGAAGATTTACTAATGTGTTAGTGGCTATCCCACTAAAACCAAGATCCAATTAATTTAATGGCATCATAACTATGCAAAAATCCACATTTCATGGTTCATTTTTAACTAGAAGAAGATTGATTGGCCTCATGATTATCATGTAATAATACACCTTTGGGCAAAAGCTCCTCATAAAATGGCTTTTATTACGCACGCTTTGGTGAAGTACAGTACAATTCTTTTTTCTCAGACCTTTTTCGTGCATGCACCAAGTGATCTATGTTTAAATGATACTTAATTTATTTCCCATATACACATATCTTTGTTTGATATATGTATTATAATACATATATTTTCTGTAACTTTCAAGACACATGCACAATACTTTTCTTCTTGATTATAATATAATTGACATATGTATAGATATATTTTGTAAAAGAAGTAAAAAGTACTCTTATACGCACAATCAAAAGCACCATTATAAAAATATAAATTGTTGCATTCATGATTCATCTGATTAAGGCAATGGATATTTAATTAGAGTATTATATGTGAATTAAAATTTGGATCATAATTTAATAAATCGTAGTTCTATGCCATTAATATTTGTGTGATGCACTCAGTCAAGTATCACATGTTACCTAAAACCCCTGCTTGAATGATATCATCAGCCAAAAAAATTATTATTAANGTGAAGGAAAGATCATCCAATGGCCCGGGCCCGATTTGATCCGATATGATAATAATGTGATATATCATATATGTCCCTAAATCCTAACAGCTCTCATCCTTTGTTTCTTTTCACCAAGAAAAAGCTACCCTTGAGTAGAATACAACATGGCATGATTCTAGAAAACGTACAACAAATTAGATCTTACGGTTCAAACCTCGACAATAATATCCACATCAAAAAGGGTGAAATTCACCCACAAAATAGGTAGGAAGGAAACAATAAAAACTACTAATTATATTACAGTCGACAATATTAGACTAAGGAACTTAACAATCATATCACTAATATATAAGTTGCCATATATAGCAGAAAATTTCAACCTATTGACAGCATCGGGTTTTTTATATCGTTGGATCACACATACACATGCATACATATCCACACAGGTGTGTGTTGATCCAACGATAAAAAAATTCCATAACTGCACTGCAGTCACCGAAAATTTCAACCTACTGACTGCACTGGGTTTTTTATACCATTTGATCACACATACACATGCATACCCACACACACATGTGTTGATCTAACGGTAAAAATTCAGGTTGTGACTCTCCATATATAGCATATCAACCAGTGGCGGCTCCAGGGGGGAGGCAGAGAGCTCTTGCCTAGAGCCTCAATTTATTTGGGGCCACATTTTTTTGTTGTTGGTTAATACGGTTTGATCCATTTAAATAAATGAAGTGGCCTAATTAATAAATTAGTAATGACTAAATATTGACTTAGCCCATTACACAAATAAAGATGTTAATTAATAAAAGGTTAAGGGCTAATGAGTAAATATGGACTTGGTCCACTGCACAAATGAAGAAACTAATTAATAAAAAGACTAATGGTTAAATATGTAATTTGTTTGTGAATTTGAAAACCTAAATATTTCATTTGTTTTCTTATGATGTTTGGTATGAACAATTTTTATTAGAATAATTAGTTTCAGTGGTATTATTTTTTATTTTTTATCTTAATGTCCTCGTGACTGCTTCAATGTAATTTATTAAATATCTCTGTAAGATAATTTATCATTTCTAAGATATATTTCAGAATTGATGAAAAACAAAAAAATTATTTATTTATTTAGCTTGTCTTGTTGAATTCGTTGTTTTTTTCTTCTCTGCTTACCACACAAATTCAAATTGGGAACTTAAAAAAAAAAAAAAAATTGTCTGGGGCCTCCAAATTTCTGGAGACGGCCTTGATATCAACCATAAGTTTCCTAAAACTTCTTGCCCCCAATTGTCAAGTAACATGATAAAATGTGTAAGAATTTATGGTTGTCACTCTCCCTTTCTTCTTGGTGAATGAAATAGAAAAAGTTGCCGAACCAAACATGAATTGACATCTGAAAAGATGAGATAAGCTTAGGCAACTTAGGCTAGGCCAATTAGTGCTCATGGGCCACGCTTATTGTGACCACTAAGCCCAGCAGCAGCACGCTGTGTCACGCAAAGCCCAACTAGGGGACTGCACAAATTGCACCTCATGTTGCCACGTGGATATCTCCTGGAAATATAATCTTCACAACTTTTTTAGACCTTTAAGGAATGACAAGACAGTGAATACTTCCTGCAAGTCTTCTTATCAATAATGCTAAGGAGACAACTGTTGGCTCCTTAGCATTACTGGTCTTCTTATTGCCCAAAAAATGTCCAATCACAAGTGTGAAATACCATGAAAATACATGCATATATCATGACGGGCAAATTCAAGTTCTACTAGCTAATAAGAAAGATAAAAGTCCAATGATTAAAATTCCGGTGAGGGCTGGTAAGATCGAATTTATAAACAATAGGTAATAAGAAAGATAAATTACATTTATTGTATGCAGTTTTCTTTCCATAAACTCCTGAAGTGTGTATAAGAGCACAACTCGTGATATGTTCCACAAACTGTTATTCAGACTCATACTTTATGTAATTCAAACG
>BKCP01000558.1:383729-394473 GCA_008636005.1 Striga asiatica | reverse complement strand
AAAAGTCGAATTTTTGCACGAGTCTGATCTATATTGATCGACTTTCAGCGAAAATAAAAGGATTACTCGATGGGAAAACGAATATTGCTTCATGCGTTCTCTTTTCTCAACGGCTTCTCGTTTTTGTAGGTACAATGCTTCATTGTCTTCCTTTGAGGCCAAACTCAAATCCCAACTCCTCTGGCTGTGGCTATGATTATGAAACTGCCAAACAAACAATTTTTATTTTTTTACTTTTTTTTAGCATATTTGCATAAAATCCAACTCAATCCATCATTATGAACTTTGAGGCCATAAAAGATATCTACAACTACATAAAATTTTGAAAAAGCGCGCAAACTTACTCTTCCTTCTTCATATTTGATTCTGTCTTTTCGGTTAAGACTATGTAACCTCTCGCATTGACTAAGGTAATCAAGTAGAATCGGAACTCTCTTTCTCTGCACGTGAGTTTTTGACTCGGGCAGTAATAATAAAGACATTGATGATGGCAATGTCTTAAAGACTCGACGCCTCACGAGCTCTCCTCGAACCAACGCTTGAAGCCTCACTATTCCTTTCAATGCACTCAATGCTTTTCTTGCCTTTTAAAAAGATCAAAAAAATAAATAAATAAAAAAAAATCTTCGATTTCAGCAAAAACAGAACTAGTCGAAAACCGAAACTTTGTAAAATACTCACAAGATGTCCTCTGTAAGCACTCTGAATCTTGACGGCCAAAAAATCGAGATTTGTGGCTCGGTTTTCTGACGAAAGGCTCGTCAGCCGAACAACTTCTGCCGCCGCATTTGCTGCCGCTACAGCTGCCTCGGCTGCGGCGGCAGTTGCAACGGCCACAGCCAATGCTCGTTTTCTTTGTTCTTCGGCAGCCATGTTTAGTGTTCTCTTCTCAGGGGCTTCTAGAGATGGTTGAAACTGTCTGAATTTGAACCTATGTAATAACCATTTTTTCCATTTTTTTGAGCTCTACATAGAAAAAAAAATGAAAATGGATAAATTGATGAATTTGGGAAGATTGTATTAAGAGAAAAAATGGNGTCATACTAAGAAAAAATTCATTTCCCGCTAGCACCACTCTGAGAATTTTTTTTAAAAAAAAAAGAAAGAAAGAAAGAAAGAAGCATCATCAATCAAATTTCCTAAATCAATATTTAAGCAATAAAAAAAATGAGACTTTTAATGTAAGATAATGAAGAACTAAATATAAGTTGGTAATTGGAGTAAAAGAAGAACAAAATGAAACCATACCTGTAAGAGATTGATTTGAAGCATGCAGGGCTAAAAAAGGGTGAGACATCAATTTATAAGGCCATGCATGACAATAAAATACCCAACAATTATTTTGTAGAATGATTACGAAATGGGCTTTAGATTCTTTATTTTTATTTTTATTTTCCTTTTATTTTGAGTTTCAAGGCACAGAAAAATTGTTCAGTCATGCTTTCAAAAAAAGCACATCATGTCCATGTGCTGATTGAGAGTGATTGTGAAAGAAACTTTAGATAGAATCACAGAAGTGAAAAATAAGGAGGGATTTTTATTTTTTATTTTTAGTTTTAGTTATCTAGTTTTTTGTGAGTGCCATTTTGGAGGGTGTGTTCTTGATTAAGTTTTTTTCAACTTTTATGCCTTTATCTTTGCCTTTTTTTTCCTTTCTTCTCTAACTGTTATTTTCACAACTGCCTGCCACTGACCAGTTCAGAAATGCCTGTTTGGACTGAAATCTAGCATCAAGAAATAGGTAGATTTTAATGATTGGTTTTTAATCGTTGGATTAGATTGAATTTTTAATCATTGGACTTAACATATACCATATGTGTATATATGTGTTGTTGATTCAACACCGAAAAACTTTGCAGTCGATCGGATCTTTGGATGAAATTGGTGTTTNAGCAAAATAACTAGGTGTGATTAATTGACCATTTTGTGTCACTCTCTTTTATTGTTTATTAAATATCATCGTGTGTAAAAAAAAAAAGGTTATGAAAATGTTAATCCTTATGTAATGCTCATGAGTGAGCATTATTTGGTTTATGATGATTTAGTCCATCAATTCAGTTGAAATATTCAAATATTGTAACTGCTTCATAAATTTTCTTGCAAAAGCAAAAACATATCCTTAAGTGATGACATTTTACATTAATTTTTCAGTACATTCAATTTTTCTAGGTGACATTTTTGCTGTCTCACCTACCCAAAATTAAATCAGGTGTTGGGTAGACAGATTTAACGGTTTGTCAATTTACTTCATTCAACATATATGCGTACTTTCAAACTGAAATATCATAAAATAACTATATAAATAAAAACATGACATTTCATAGTATAATTGTATAAGTATGCAATATATATAAAATAAAATAAAATGTGATGGTTTGGCTTTATATAATTAATTAGAAGATTATAGATTAAACAAGAATGAGCAGAAAGTTGATTATTGGCTTTTTAGCTGTTCAAATGGCTACTTAAGAGAACTAATCATAAAGTATGAAAGATTGGCTTGGACTATGATGAATAATAAAGTCAGGAAGTACTTGGTTCTGCTTATTGCTTTCCCTTTCTTTAATGTTTAACCCTTTCAGTAGTTTCTTCATTCTTTTTCCTTTTTTATTTCTTTCTTTTTATCTGTCTTTTTTATCCTGAATTACTGATCATTGAACAATGGGCAATTTATTTATTTATTTATTTATTTTATCTGGCTCTAATTTTGGTTTAAATTCCCCCATAATGTCCGTGTTTATTTATGTTTATTATCTGGAAAAAAAAGGATTTTTGGTCCTCTAAACAGCTACAAAAGGTCATGTTACCAATGTGGCATTTTGAGAGATTGGCATTTACCTTTTTTTGATGCCACTTATAATTTAGCTCTCTAAAATCGTAAATTTTTTTATTTTTATTCATTGAAAAAATAGATTTTTTAGTGCTCTAATTCTTTAGAGAATCCCATGTATCTTCTGGTACCTGCAATTAATTTTTAAGTGAGCAATTAAACTAATAGATCGCTTCATCCTGAATGAATGTCTTTAATGTTTGTGCTTTCTCACTAACAGAGCAATAGAAAGTCTTCTAAATTTCAATAAATTTTCTAACTAACCCACTTAGAAGTTAGAGCATTTCTGACTTAGTAATGTAATTGTCAGTAAGAATAGATGACACTGGTCACCAATGTGTGGCCAAATAAAGGTTATGTTTTACAGATTTGAAAATATTGGAATTTTTACAATTAAAGAAATACAACCCATCTTCAAGTAAAATTAATTTATAATTTTGTGTAATAATTAGTTTCAATCTGTTGATCACTCCTATTTTTAATCTGTTTATTAGTTTATAAGTTTTAGCTTATGATTACCAAAGTAATAATGGCATTAGCCCATGAAAATGATGTATCTAAGTGTTGTACAATCTTCTTTACAACATTGAACCTTAAGCTTTTTATATGCAATCATTGTTTATGCAAAGCAACAACCCCTTGGATTTCACTGAATATAAGAAAAAAGTTCACTTTCTTTCAATGCCACCTATAATATCAGCAAAAAATAAAAAATAAAAATAAAATAATCTTGATCAAAATTTATTGTTGGAAATAAACAAAAGTTTTTGGATCATGGGTGGGACCATATATAACTGACCTGTACAAGCAAAAATTTAAACAAAAATAACCATTAGAGTAGACTTAGTTTAGCCAAGGCATGCAAAGTCCAAGTGCATAAAAGTGCCTTGGTAATAATTACAGACTCAAGGGTGTTTGGCTGTCCAAGATTATTAAATAATAAAAAAAAAAAAATCTGACTTAGCTGATTAGATTAGTTAATGATGGATAACTGATTTAATTAGCAGTTTGAGCTAACTAATTGAATTAGTTGGTTATCCAAAGCCTTTATTAAATAATTAGTTGTATAATATATATTAAAAAAACTAAATCTATAATTTCCTATTCAAAAACTCCTATTTGTAGCTTTTTTCTAGAGTGGTTTTTTCAAATCTAAAAAGCTATTTCAAACCGTTAGTTACTAAATAATGAAATTAGAGATTCTGCCTAGCAGAACCTCTAATTTCTAATTTCGCCACAAAACGCTAATCAACACATGAGACCAATATATTTACAAAAAAAAAAATACTAAGCTTGTTGCAACGTTCACAATTTTTCATGATTTATTCAATTTTGATCACTTTCATATTACCTTCCCCTAAAAAAACTTGCCAAAACAATGTAAAATGTATGACTGCTCAAGACATCCTGATGCAAGATTTTGTAATTGAAAAAAAAAACACTATTTATATATGTTATAAAAATGTGATTGCGTAACCGGCGATACCCGCCATAGCCCGTGTGCCGAGCAAAGCACAGCCAGAGCTTTTTGTGTGGGCAGCACCAATCCAGCCCATATTGTGGCCCACGAACACGGCCTGGCCACATTTAGAAATAGTATGAAATATAAAGACAGGTTTGCAAGAACAAAAAAATGACTTGCTGGAGGGCCTGGTTTTGTAGTTGTTGCTTGGAACAAATACATTTCACAGTTCTGGGCCATAATAGAAACTAACAGTAGAAGAAGAGAGAAATTCTAATTACAATGTTACCCCTGAGGTTTAGCATAATTAAGAGCAAAGAAATCTGTTTTGTCCTCAAAACTTGAAACAGACCCCAGAGTTTTACTTTCAACTTACAAAATTCAAACTTGAGGCTATTCTAATGAGTTAATACTTAATACTGATTTTTTAGGGTCAGGGGGTTATTTTGCAATATTGAAAGGTGAAGTGGGGTTTCTCTGAATATATTAAATCTAAGAGGTAGTTTTTGTGATTGATCATAATCGTAAAAGATAATTTTATAGGTTTAGCCAAATTTCATAAAACCACAGATATATGTTGAAATTACTAAAGGGGTTCGGCTCTTTTTAACAATTACGCATACTTTCATTCTTGAATGTGTGATCAAGCAAATTTCAGGTGCAATTTCGGAAATTTAACCCAACTTTAGAGTCTTATACTCAGTCCATTGCTTTATATGCAAAAGGAAAACAATATTGAACTAGTTAGATCATCTGCAAAAGACTCAAAATTAGCAATTTACTGAGTTTTGTCGAGTTCATGCCTTAACAGAAGGCCTGTTCTCGAGAACTTTCATAATCCCCATCTCAGCTTCTTGAGCAGCAACATCCTCCAAGAAAATCGAGCCTACACAACGCCCATGTCGATTGAACTTTGGAGCCACTTTTTTATAAGTTTTGCTTAGAATGTGCCAAAATATTATATCAGGAACCCTGAGAAAAAAAAAATCTCAATAAGATCACACGGTAGAAATGTAATGAGATGGGAACTATTTTTTCTTTTTTCTTTTTCGATCTTATAGTTTCTACCTGGATTCAGGATTAACTTCTTTAGATTTCTGCTTAAACCACTTTACTTGGGCATCGGATATAACCTCCGGATAGGACCCACCTCCCGAGTCGAAGAAGTACGTGTAAACAACCGGTTCTTGAACATCACTTGACGATGAAAGTTTTAGGACATAATTCGAAACACTAGGCCATAGATTTTGAGGGCCAATCATTGAGTAAGATAACAATCTGTTCTGCTCAATCTCGCTTGTCATCAACTCCGAACGTGTGGTGCCTCTGAAGCTGCATTCCTCGGTTTTCCCTGAGTTTTCACGATCGAGCAAATGGTAATTATAGTTTAAAAAGCAAAATTACACTCTCACACCAAATTATGACTCAAATAAGCACCATCGGTAAAGGAGGAGTTTGAAGAAGGACAATGAACTCGAGGAATCCACTTTCTGAAAACCACTCGATTGGCCACTCAAATGGAGCATCATCGTGATTGCCGAAAATACTCGACCAAGGTATTTTCCTGTCTCGTGTGGGAGACAAAGCTCGATCCCATAATAAGCTTCCATTTTTAATCATTATATTGTTGGCAGTGATGACATCTCCAAGATAAATGACAAAATCTGTCCATTGATGGCAGTAGAAAGTAGTCAAGTTTGAATTTCTTGATGACACTAATAAGAGATTCAATCTTTATATGTTCCTTCATCATAAAAATTACCACAAAACACTAAAAGGTTCAACCTTTATATGTCCCTTCATCATAAGAATACCACGAAACACTTAAAGATTCAATTTTTAAACTTTTTTTCATCATGAAAAATAATACCTGGCTGCTCTCTGTCCAGCACATCAGACATAACCCTCAAGGAACTGATATCCTGCTGTGGGCCCCACTCCGTCCACGCGTCCTCGCCGAAGTGAAGGTCGGCAAAGAGTGCAACCCTGAACGGTGCGCCGCACCGCATACGGAGATTTCCCACCGACGTGGTAGTACGCAGAGGTACAACCCGCGCAAATGAACGTACGGCCAGGATTAGAGAGAGGCAGGCAAAGATTAACAATCCCCATAGGATTAACATGGCTTTTGATACGAAAATCGTGAAGGAAGATGAACGGATAATCGTTTTCGATAAAAAATGTATGTTGTCAATTGTTGCAGAGTGTTTTCACTTCTCCTTTTGCGCATGAAGCAATGTGTGGTGGCATTTCACTGTAGCTGATGATTTGGGCCCCTCACATTGGCAATTCGCAATATATAGCTCTTGATGGGCTTGGCAATTTATTGATCGTTATCTACGGATTTGTCGTCTATTTTGAAAGTAACGAACATTCGATAAACAGGGAAATTTTATTTTTTTTATTCTTGCAATGTCAAATCAATTTCCGCATAGTCTTGGCACGTGTGTAAATGTGCAGTACAAAATCGAGATTTTTCTCCTTTAAAGGCCCAACAGAAATATTCGGTTGGGTTGTTGGAACAAAAGAAAATGAAGATGAGAGCAAAGTAGTATGTAGCTTGAATCAATTTGATTACTTGAGACTGTTCAATAATTCAAATTCATGAAGTATTCTTAGTTGATGATAGTCTTAAATTCCCAAATAAATAAAACCATAATCCAGTCTAAGAACTTTATTCATAACTAATTTAGTAGTGGAAACATATAAGCAACATAAGATAAATGAGATGGGTGTGACATTTTTTAAAAAATGAATTACAAGATCGTACTATGAGTCTAATATTGACCTCTTCATCAAGAAATTTTTAGAGTGGTTTGGTGCTAAATTAATGAAGTATACGAGTTAATTTGATTAGAAGATGGATTCAAACAGTAATCCAAAAAAACTAAAAAAATGGAGTTTTGGAATGACATGATACAAAACAAATGTAAAACTTTTATTTTTTTATTATTTAGCAAAATGCTAATTGAATCTGCTAGTTAAATACGTTTATATGATCCATTATTCGCTATGGCTAATGCAATAAACTATATGTTATCAACTAATAACCTAACAATGTCTTTAAGTAATAGAATCGATATGGACATTAATCGTTGGTTGCTTAGAGCATGATTGGATACTAAATATCCAACTATGACTGATTAAATAATTTTTTTAACGCATAATAATCAAGCTTAAACTTAATCCAACTCAATTTTCATCAATATTATCAATATAATTAAATAATAATTCAGGCAGTTTCATACTTACATCAACCTTAATTCACTATTCATTCACGCACATAATTTTAATTACTCATCACTTCTAATCACTTACTCCTACTTTTACATCAGATCAACTTTAATTATTATATTTTCAATATTATTTAAACACAAACTCAAAATCCACTCAAACTAATCAACTTTTTTAAAAATTAACTCATATTCTCCAATTAATTCAAAATAACTTATATTAATCAGGCCCTTATGCATTTGGAAATTTGTCTTGATTAGAATTGTAAATAAATCGAGCCAACTCAAATTCTTGTTATTGGTTCGAATATTTTATCGAGTAGAGACGACAAACGAGCTCAAATTTGATTTGTTTATCATATTTACGAACCGAGCTCGAATTTTCATGAATTAGTTGTACAAAATCATATAAAATTACATACTTCTAACCGATTTGAGCTCGACTGAGTCGAATCAAACTCGATCTCTCACCAGCATGAAGGTTATTATTATACGGACACAACTATCCCGATTAATCATTAATAATTGTTCACATAGTTGTGGTCCATATGGAACTTTCGTCACGTTTTTATTTCAATTTAGTACAAACATTTTTGTTTTATCCTGTTTTTACCATGTGTTACCACAAATAATTTCGAATTGATTGTCTGACAAATTTCTGTAACGGCAATTCGAAATTCGACGCATTTGTCCATAGTAGTACACATTTTCGTTGACATCTCATTTATAAATGGAGTTCACACTAATTTATTGCCACACAAAAAATGGTAATCATAAAATAGCAGTAATTGGCTAGGCATTTCTAATAAACAAATAGGAGCATAGGACCAACATAATTTTTTAAATTAATGTATACAATTGTAATGAAATATAAATAATATAAATAAAACTATAACAAATGATGGTATGACCGTATTCTTTAAAAAGTATATATGAATATATGATATACGTACAATTTTATAAATAAAATAACCGTATTCTTTAAAAAGTATATATATATATATGATATACATACAATTTTATAAATAAAAAATATATAATTTAGGCTAACAATCCGTTGCAAAAGTATGCATATCATTACGTAGAAATCCTATTATTAACAAACATTCTCTTAACTCCTTTAAATATTGCAAATAATTTGTATATAAAATTCTTTTATTCAGAAAAATGATCGTTATAAATTTATAATCTATACTTATATAAAAATGCATCTTATTTATTAGAAACAGTAGGCAAAAAAGTCAAAGGTAATTAATGATTGCTGGAAATAGAATGACATTAATTACAGATTTGTTTTGGTATTTATAGGCTTGACATTAAAAAATTATTATGGGATAAAAATCAGAACATTTTTTTACCTTTGTTGGAAAAGTCAAAGGTAAGTATAGATTTGTTTATATTATCAAATCATAAGAAGATATTAAATCCATATTGTAAAAAATAATAATTCATATAATTTTATAACAATTCTACTACACTATTTCACAGTATTTTTTTTGTTATATAATAAAATAATAATTAAATATTATATGGGGAACAACAATAAGTAAAATTATTAATTTCTCTTATATCAAGGGATAAATTTATATCCTAAAATTAATTTTATTACTATAAATGTTTTAGTGAGATAATATATTAATTATTTTACAAGCTAGCCCTAACATGCTTATATTTAATGTTCTGGCTAAAATAACAACGTTGATTAAAAGATGTGAAAAAAAACTTATAATAACCCTATTGTTTTTTAGACTTAACGTTGATTAAAAGAGGTAGAAAATAAATAATAATCCTATTATTTTTTAAACTTAAACGGACAAGGCTGTAAAAATAACTCATTTAATATATTTGACCCGTGCATCGCACGTGGTACCTACTAGTACATGTTAAGTGGTATTCCAATTGCTTCACTCAGAAAGGAATTGGCGGATGGTTTAAGTAGGTTAAATGGTATACATCCTGATCTGGTAAGGTTACGGAATTGTAGCATTTTCCCATCCTAATCATGTATAATTTGTCAACTTTCAAATCCTATTATTAACAAACATTATTTGAATACTTCCAACTTCAACACCAAAAAAATTAATACACAATTGCAATGCCACAACCCAATATAAATTATCGTCCACCATTGCATATAATTTCCACAATATCATAAAGATTATAACCAAACCTATATTCATTTTCAAATTTCAAATATTGAATTACAAATTGTCCAAATCTTATAAATTCCCCCAATATCATAAAGATGAGTGCTAAACCTAAGACCTTTTTAAGTTCCAACATTGAATTACAAGTGTCCAAATAATGAATACTAAAACAAAAGTATATTGTGATATTATTGTTAGACAAATTAAATTGTTTGACAGTTATACATTTTTAATAAATATGCATAATTCCATATTAAATGGCATATTTTTTTATTGTCATATAATAATTTGTGGTACCAAAAATACTAAGTATGGAAATTTTCCCCCTCATCATTCATGAACCATGTGAACGTGGCATGACTCATTGCGAGTAATTTATTTTATTTTATTGTCCAATTTTAGTTAATTTTATTTATTTATTTGCATTGTATATATCTATCGATGACCTTTTCTCTTTCCGCACAAAAAACGACAGTTTGAACGTATTTCGAAGTTTTTCCCCTTTCTGTGTAAATACTGTCCACAACCCTTTCGTTTTTCCCTCTTTCCCCTTCGAACCCATCACTCTTTTCTAATCGATCACGCCGTTTGTAGCTCGAATCTACCTTCAACATCGTAGACTTTTGCGTAAGATTGTGCGAAAAAGAATTAATTTTTTAATTACGCACTTTTATTTTTGCGGCGTTTTTCAGTTACTATTTCGAAAAGCAGGGCTGAGCACAGTTTCTCGATTTGGGCTGTGAAGAACTCCCTCGCGAAATCCGAGGTGACCCGTCTTTTCTTTTTCGAGTTTTTTCTTAGATTTGCGCACTGAATTTTTGTCTGATGGTAATTTGGGTTGCCGATTTTGTAAGAGTTTGTTTCTATTTTGTTGAATTTCTGTTTCACTGATAGGAATTTCAATTCACTTGATTTTTCTTTTTGTGGATTTTCGTGGTGGATTATCGTTGTTATAGGTTCTGTTTCCTTGGAGGTTTCATGGAGGGTCGGAGGAGGCAAAGATGGGACAATACTAAAAGATCACAGAAGAAAAAGCCACCCCGTGGTATGTGCAAAGCCTTTGATCTTTACT
>BKCP01000558.1:368075-381799 GCA_008636005.1 Striga asiatica | reverse complement strand
TTTTTTTTTTTTTTTTTTTTTTTTTTTTCGAAACGATAGAAGTATATTACTCAAATAAAAGTCCTGGTACAAATCGGAGGCTAACTAGCCCGGATAAAGGATCCCATAGGGATAACTAATGCACCAAAAGGTGACCAATATGAAGATCAAACTTTGGCAGTCTTAAAGAGCTGGAACCAACAGTTTGTGACTTCATATCAGGGCCTAACAAAAGCAATATACAAGGCTCTTCAAAAGCAATATAACGAACTTTTGGATTGGGTAGAATCAGATTAAAAAAAATTTATGGTTGTCGTAAATAATTCTCTTACACAACTTTTTATGTGACTCGACGTAACAATGAAGAGAGTTGATCCATTATACTTTTTGAACAAAAAGTTATATAAATACCTATTAAGATGTCATATTTTTATTTATGATCGTTTTTTTAAATTATACCGTTTATGCATAATTCATACATATTTATAAAAAAATATATAATTATCTGGGGATGGCTCCAAGTCTAATTTGCTGGACTGGATCTAATTCAATAAGTTAGAGGTGAGGCAATTCAATATAAAATCTTTGCCTTTTTTTTCCAATATAAAGTCATGGTTGCCCGATTAATTGTCTTTGCATAGTTGAAAGAAAACAACGAAGACTTCTATTTATCAATTGAAAATCAATGGCGCGTTGATCAAATTTAGTAGTTGCTCCAAATTGAAAGTTTGGTAGGCAAACTGGACATAATATGCAAATTTTATGAACAATGCCACCTCAGCTCAACCCTCGTCTATATGACAATCTTATCCTACGTGTCAACACACGATTGGTTGCCTTCCCTCAAGCTGAGTTAGAGTTGTGTTCATAATTGAAATTTATTGCAACTTTTCTAGCAGGCCAACTTAGATCGATATTTTTTTTTCATAAATATATATAATTTTATTACAAATATCATAATTAAAATTATAATATAAAATTTTATAATATTAATAATTTTTTTGTTCATATAATATGACGGTGAATCCCATAAAACAAAAAAATCTAAATAAAACTAAAAAAAAGAAAAATTGCATCCAAGCATCACCTAAGAATTTATTATTTAAAGTGGGATAGATAGTTCAGAGAGGGAAAGAGAGAACCCGCACAAAACATCAGCAATGGCTGCTAGGAAGCGAGCTCCGGCGACAGAGACCTCAAAGCCCGAACCGGAAAAGCCCAAGCCCGAAACCCATCAAACAGACTCTCCCATTCGGCCCGCTAAACTCCTCACAATCACGAAAATCTTCCTCATTTTCGCGATCCCCTATTTTATCTTGCTTTTTTGGTACTACGAAATTGAACGCGAGCTCAAAAAATCGATCTTGATCAATTCGGTCGCGAGCATTATAGGGTTTTTCGTAACGGTGAGCTTGATCCCAGTGGCGTCCAAGTATGTGCTGAGAAGGAATTTGTTTGGGTTTGATATAAACAAGAAAGGTACCCCTGATGGATCTATCAAAGTGTAAGTTGAATTTCTCCACTTTTTTCCCTTTTTCCTTTAATTTCAATTTCAGTCTTTGCATATCTGAAAAGAGGCAGTGTTATATGGTGGCATTCTTTATTAATTTCAATTTCACGGTTATTTCCTTAATTGATTACATTTCATTAGTTACTTTTGTTGAAGACTTGAACTTTTACCACTGTATTTTGTTTGAAAGGTTTGAGTTTGATTTGGAGTAGCTATGAAAGAGTGAAACTGCCTAGGACTAGCATTCACCTTGATTATGATTCACGAAGTTAGAATATTCATATTTCAGATGTTGTCTTCCTTTCCCTTTCGTGGGCAACTTTAGTTGTGTTTATAGCAGACAACATTTGTTTTTTTTTTTGTTTAATGTTATGCAGGCCTGAGTCGTTGGGAATTGTAGTTGGGATAGTGTTTCTGGTTGTGACGATTTTGTTCCAATATTTCAACTTCACTGCAGATTCGAATGTAAGTATACATTGATTTGCTTCTGTTAATAACACTTCTATTATCGAGCATGATGACACTTTACTCTATAAATTGGAGTTTGGCTTTATATATCATGCCCCTGTTTCATATTTAACTGATTTGCAAGCTGATTAGGTAATTTGTTAAACCTGAAGCAAAACACACGCGCAAATGCATTGCTGTCAATATATTTTAGCTTGACATCTAGTCACTACATTACAGTTCAATTTGACTCCTTTTGCATTAGTGCAGTTATTTTCTTTTAGCTGTACTTTACCTTTCTCCACCAGCATACCTTTGATCTTATTGCTTGGAAATAGCAAAAGGTGTAATCTTGTTGTTAGTTTTCTATTAATCATTCTTCTCGTTTTATTTAAAGTGGCTCGTTGAGTACAATGCTGCACTGGCATCAATTTGCTTCATGATTCTCCTTGGATTTGTTGATGATGTCCTTGATGTACCTTGGAGAGTGTGAGTATCCTTGGTGCCTTTCTCTATTTCTCTTGACATTATATCTTTGCTTCAATACACATTTGGGATTTCGAATACAGAAAACTAGTATTGCCATCTGTAGCTGCACTTCCTTTGTTGATGGCTTATGCGGGGCATACAACTATAATTATTCCAAAGCCTCTCATTCCGTATGTTGGATTGGAGATTTTAGATTTAGGTAAAATTTCCTTGTGACAAATTTCAATTTTGTTATTTTATTGCAGGTTATAAGTCATTTAATCTCTCTTTTCTGGTAGATAGTGGAAATCATCCATTTTACACTAACTCAATTTTAAATTCTACTTGTATAGGGTGGATATACAAGCTCTATATGGGGCTCTTGGCTGTATTTTGCACTAACTCAATAAACATTCATGCTGGTCTCAATGGCCTCGAAGTTGGACAGACTGTTGTTATTGCTTGTGCTGTAAGGAAAACATTATTTTGTACACATTTGTCGAGTCGAACTCAGTAATCCGCTAAGTCTGACGTATAATTGTAACTGCAGATTTTAATACACAACATAATGCAAATCGGAGCATCTACTGATCCAGAATACAAGCAAGCACATGCATTCTCCATTTACCTTACTCAGCCCTTACTGGCCACTTCTTTAGCCTTGCTTTCTTACAATTGGTAATAATTAATGCCATCATTTTCTGGCAGTCGAATAATAATTCTATTTGCATGCTGACACTTGTATTTTCTTGTGACTTCACATAGGTATCCATCTTCAGTGTTTGTTGGTGATACTTACACTTACTTTGCTGGGATGACAATGGCAGTGGCTGGCATTTTAGGCCATTTCAGGTTTTTGCTCCTTCACATCATTGCCCAACATTAAAATCCTTAGTGATAACCACAAAGTATTGCCTTTGACATATGTAGCCTAATTACAGAAGACAAATAGGCCCCAAGAATAATAACTTTTTCGAAACATGTTATAATTTTACCAATGGACGTGTAATTTGTGAAATTGACACTGATCTTCAGGGGGCTCGTACAGTACATTGAGTTATAAACTTATTTTAACATGATAACCTTGTATTTGTTATTTTATTTTATTTTTTTCATAGAAATTGTGTACATTATTTTAGGACCATATGGGCACTGGTTAGAATACACGACTTTTGAGTCCATATTTGGTTTAATCCGACAAACTCTTGACCATCTGAGTGTACAAGCGGTTGGTTATTACAAACCTTTCACACGTTTTTAATGATCTTTTAGTGAAATGATTCTTTTTCAGTGAAACACTTTTGATATTCTTCGCTCCACAAGTCCTCAACTTCCTCCTCTCACTTCCTCAGGTTCTCTCTCTCTCTCTCTCTCTCTCTCTCTCTGAGCGTACATATTATACGAATGGTGTCACATATATTAATACTAAATCTTTCTTCAGCTGGCTGGTATTGTACCTTGTCCACGTCACCGACTCCCCAGGTAGTTCAACTCAGTGCCTTTCTGCATGCTTATCGTGTAGTATAAAAAATCATGTATTGGCATTAAACTTATTTTTTATATTTCCAGGTTTGACCCCAAGTCTGGCCTGTTGACCGGGACGAACGATGGGACTCTTGTGAACTTCTTTTTAAGACAATTTGGTCGAAAGACAGAGAAGTCACTTTGTATTATGTTACTTGTTTTCCAGGTAACTTGCACTTTATTTTCCAGGGATTAACAGAAAGCCAAATTTCTCTATAGAAAATTTTAGAGATGATTTGAACCCATAACCTAATAAAATCCAGTTGCTCCAGTGTGCGCATTAAAAATTATCCTTGATGAGCTGGTATTCGTAATTTTGAGAGAGAGAACTGGATTTTCTTTAGAGTTGGTTTTTCTTGCAAAAGATCTGCTCATTTCCTGTAAAAATTGTACATTGACATAAATCATTCGACTGACAAAGCATAACCCGACTTGTGTGCTACAGGCTATATGCTGTGGGTTCTGTTTCTTTCTAAGGTGGCTACTCACAGGCTGGTACAAATGATGGATGATTTTCACTTGTCATAACATTTTGGCTCTCTTCATACAAAGAGGTTTTTCTAACGGGTCGTATTTCAGTTCCAACTTCATGTTGTTTCGAAACAAAATAGATTTAGCGTTAACTCAGGTGTTGGGCATTGCAACTTTGCCTTTGATGATGATGGTATTTGACAAAAGTAGTTACACTGTGAACAAGATATTGATAGTATACTTTAGCTTTAGCTGTTGAATTGTGCAAGCTTATCATGTTGGAAAATGAAGATATATTTTGGCTATGGGAATTTCTATCATCTACACACAGACACGGTTTTAGCCTTCAGTAAATGTCAGGTCGTTTGATGTGATCAATCGACTTGTTAGTGTTATTGGTAAAGTAGTGTAAAGTAGCTAATGTTGTAATGTTGTAAAGTAGTGTAAACAAGTTGAGCCGAGATTGAGAGCTTACGGTGCTCGAGCTCGAGCCCTTAACGAGCTGTTAAATAGACGAGCCTAAATCAAGCTTGAACTCTACTCGTTTATCACTAATAAGGAGCCGAGTTCGACAAGTCGATCTCGAGCTGTAACGAGCCGAATCATAGAAAATTACATAAAAATTATATTTTCGAGCCTTATCTAGTCGAGCTGAGCTCAACTCGTTAACCAAATGAGTTTGAGCTCAGCTTGTTTATCAAACGAGCTTAGCCGAGCCTGACGAGCTTGAGCCGAGCACGGGGCTTGTTTAGTTTAACAGTGCGCAAATGCATATGTCAAACTGAAACAGTATTAAAGACAACGAAAATGAATAAAATGACAAAATAAAATTATATTTATCCCTGTCCTATATGCAAGACTATAGGCTGTAGCAACTAAATTATCAGGAATTTCCAGCCTTAGATTCAAATCCATCCAAATGCCAGATACAGCTATTTTAAGCCACTGTCTACTCGAAATGAAGTGTGTGTTAGTTATCATCAGCTGGTGTCATGAAAGAGGTGAAATATCCCGATTCCCTCAAGTCCTGGATAATATGCTGTAAGAAAAATCAAGAGTTAAGGTTATTTTCATGCATGTTTTCATGAAAATATACGCAAAAGCATGCCAAATAGGTTTAAACATACCTTTGGGGTGTATATTCTTGTCAAGATTCCTTTTTTCAAGAGATCTTCATTCACCTCCTTATCGGCCCAGACTACATGTTCACGATACCTTGGCCAAGAGAAAAAGGAGCAGAATATTCAGAGACATTCAAATTCATCAACATAGGAAACTGTGCAGTCAAATTTGGAAATCGATAGTGCGCTTTTTTTTTTTTTTAATCTGAGTACCATTTCAGCATTTCCTCCTCTGTACCCTTTGAAGCAATCAAGAAAGCCTGCATTTTTTTTCAAAATCGTTGAAAATTTCACTCTCTTTGATAGGTGCGAACAGAATTCAAGAAATGAAGTCAATAAAAGAAATGAACAAACAGAATTCTCACATTTTTATCGAAATCTAACATGAAGCATCTGTCCGTGCCTTGTGCTGTCGGCTCACAGCCACACCGATTGCGCCGTGAAGTAAGGTCCGAGAACTTTGCATAAGTGTAGTGCAAAACAGCGGCCTGAGTGGACTCGATCTCCCTATGTAAAACAAGAAACGCGTAGAACAGTTAAAAATGAAAGGAAAAACGAAATCTTTTTATATATTTTGGTAATTGCTTGCTAAAGCTCCCCAAAAACTCTCATAATTTGAAACAGATAACGAGAAGAATCACAGTACACAGGCGTTTTCATATAATTGTCCCATCTGTGGGCACCACTCGGACGTAGATGATCTTGAACGCGCGCAGCCGATTTTCCATTGCCGTAAGTTAGAAAATAGTACGGGTTACCATGGTAAACTTCTTTGGAATTAACAAGATATGTTTCTCCCGGGAGATGGTTCAGATTCTTCTTGAACATTGTCACCTGAAATCCACAGATGAAAGATAAATATTAGCTACAACACACACACAGACATAAACACAGTCAAACAAGAGAGAGAGAGAGAGAGAGAGAGAGAGAGGAAATGACCTCAGTGAACGGTTCTTTAACATCTTCTCTCTCGACAGCGCTCTCCTGAAGATAATTATTTCGTCATCATTAAATAGAATAATGCTTAAAATTAAGCAAACATTGCTCCTGAAGATAATTATTTCGTCATCATTAAATAGAATAATGCTTAAAATTAAGCAAACATTGAAACAATCAACATTGCTTTCTCCAAGTCATGAATGCAAAAAAACACTCACATAATTTGGAAAGATCACCGTGTCGACATCTCGAGGCACGGCTGATAGAAATTTCCGGACAGAATATTCTCGAGTGCCAGCCGGATGCATCAGCTCATCGGTGTCTAAATGAATTATCCAATCCATGCCAGCTTTCTTTAAAGAAAAATAAAAGAAGGATGAATAACTATTAATTCATCATTTGATAGTAGCTTCGAAAACTTGATAGTTGTGGACACTATATACCCTTGCCATGTCAATTGCGCTTTCCATGTTCAATGTCTGCCTCACAAACAGTTCATGGGTGCACGGTTTATTAAAGAATGGTGTCAGCCAAGGCTCGTTCCATATCCGGCTAACAAACAATACAAGGAAATTAGACATTATTAACTTAAGACATGCAAAACTCAAGTATACAA
The DNA here is from genome assembly GCA_008636005.1 of Striga asiatica. Classification (NCBI taxonomy): domain Eukaryota; kingdom Viridiplantae; phylum Streptophyta; class Magnoliopsida; order Lamiales; family Orobanchaceae; genus Striga; species Striga asiatica. The sequence goes on along the minus strand of BKCP01000558.1, from coordinate 374,724 downwards.
CAGTTACATTCCAGTTCATGAAAATATCAGACCTGCTCGACTGTTGCTTCACAAACTCTTGTGTCCTGTTAATAAGTTTCACTCCCTGTGAGCGAACCCAAGTTAAAATCCGGATTTAGCTGTGGCAGAAAAGAAAGGAAAAGAAAACGAAGAAGTGAAATTCGTTTGCTAACCGGTATCGAGTTAAGAGCACTATAAACTTCAGGTAATGCAGCTTGGCCTTCTACAAAGAGAAAAAAGTTCGAAATCCCTACAATCTTATGATAGAATATCCATGGTACAATCTGTTCTAGCCCAGCAGAAGTAGTAGTTGTGATGCATATCTGAGATAGCAAAGCAATTTTCAGTAAACAGACAATTAACTGATCAGATGTCAAATCATCCAATCAGCATAAGCAAATGTTACACAAAATACTTGCAAGTGTATCAAAAAATATAGGGAAAAAGAAACTCTGTTTTGCTTCTAAATTTGCTAAAAAAGCTCCATCTACTTTCCTCTGTTATTACTGAAACAACTAAACACGCCATCAAGAAGCAAACTTTCCAAAAAAACAAAGAGAGGAAAGCAACAAAAACGGACCTTCGGGTCAAGTCCAGATCCGTTTTCGTACTCCGGGTCCCTAAAATAAGGAAACGGCACCGTTTGGGCGTCGACGGGTCTTGAGGATTTGGACGGATCGGCGCCGACGGGAGGTTGCCTCCTGAGGGGAACCAAAATGGGTCTTTCACTGTTCGTATCCCGGTTTATCGGGTCGGTCAGTTGGAACTTTAAAGCTAGCAACCCGACTGAGAGGAGGATGATGAAAGCGCAGAAATATCTCAGGTAGTCCCGACCGACCATCTCTTCGTCGCCAGCGAGGATATTGCGTTTTCCGGTACATATCTATCACCTGTATGTATAGGTTATATATATGTATTTGATGTGTGAGTGCGTTTTTTCTTCTTTTTTATTTTTTTTCTACAGAGAAGGGAGAGTTTGGGGAAGACAAGGGAACCTGAGAGGAGGCATTGTGTGGAAGGACAGTAGGACTCGTTTTATTTCAGCTCGTTTTTGGGTAGAAATAAAAAAAAAAAAATACATTTAATTTTTTAATGAAATCCTTTATTCCTTTTTTAAAGGCCTTGCCTATATAAGAAAATAAATAATTATTGCATTAAGAATACTAGGTTATACCTACGGTACAAATTAATTCTTATTAGAAACTTTTACCAAGATGACAACAATCAAAATTTTCTGTCCCTCACAAAAACCTCTTCTTCTATAGCAAAGCATAAAAATCTCCCCGGTCAACGGTCCTTAATAAAGTCAAACAAACTTTTGTCAACCCTCAAACATAGCCTGTGAAAAAAGAAAAAAAATAAAAAGCCATAAGGCTCATAACCAAATGCATACCTCTCTATTATGCCTATATAACCCCAAAATAGGCTCATTGCCTTAGAACCCAAAACTCCCCATGCCCTCCAAAACAATGAATATCCATTCTCCATCATACATTCTTGCAACATTCATTGCAATCACAACAATAAGCAACAATGTTGTCGTTACAGAGGGCGTGATAGGCATAAACTGGGGACGTTCGACCGCACAACGCCTGATCCCATCTGTCGTGGTCGACCTCCTCTTGCAAAACCATGTCCCGGCCGCTAGGGTTTACACGTCCGAGGAAGACCTACTGCAGGCGTTTGTCGGGAGCGGCATCGACCTCAGCATCACTATTCCTGAGTGGACCGAGGTTGCAACCTACGACCTCGCCCAAGCTTGGGTCCGCCAGAAGTCTCCCTGGTTCGGACCCTCCAACATAAAGTAAGCGCATTTGTCGACACGTGTCAAAATAATATTCTTTTTACTTATTTGTATGCAGTGCTATTAACGAATCAAAAGTTCGCGAACAAAAGCTCGTTCGAGTTAATCAAACATATTAAATAAGTTTGTTTTTTAAATTATTTGAACACGAACGAACTCGAACTTTAAGAACAACTAAACGGACGAACTCGAACACGAATTTTTTCAAATAATAAACAAGCGAACATGAAACAGCGATCGAACGTAAACGAACACGAGTTCAAAATGCCTAAAACTCGGGTCGTTTGGTTCGATTACAACTCTATGTGTATGTTCTGTCGTGTTTGGTTCCTAATTCTTGTTACCATAAATGTCTAGGTGCGTGATGATCGGGACCGAAATATTCGGCCTGGGGATGAACGATACGGAACTCCAGAGGCGGATGATCGACGCCTTCAACTACACCCAACTCGCGCTCAACGATGCTGGCTACGGGCACATCAAGGCCACGTTTCCACACCCTTTAGCCGTACTCGATGAGTTTAAGAAGCCGTCCGAGGCCGTGATCAGGGAGTCGGTTCGGACCCAGTTCTTGAGGCACCTCGACATTGTCCGGGAAAGCGGTGCCCCCGTCAACATCGAGTTCTTCCCGGTCGAGCTCATGCGCATCCTCAATATCACCGACCTCAGTTTTGCCATCGCCGACGGCCGCTCATCCCATGCCATAACTGACATCGGCGGCGCCGTCTACACGGACGTGTTTGAGTTCTCGTACGACGCGTTCGCGTGGGCCCTCGAGAAGCTCGGGTACGGTGATGTCAGGTTCGTCGTCACCCAGGTCGGGTGGCCCACCGATGGGTTCATCAATGCCAACGTCACCACCGCCGAACGATTCCTTGGGGCCCTTCTCCCGTTCGTCGCCAGCGGCCGCGGGACCCACAAGCTCCCGGGGAAGCCGATCGACATCTATGTGCACGCGCTCACGGACGAGAACCTGAACCCGCCCTTCCTCGCGTACGGACGCCACTGGGGGATCTACCGGTCAAACGGCGAGCCCAAGTACCGGGTCGACCTCACGGGCCAGGGCCGGGTTATGTTCCCGGCCAGGGCCCGCGGGATCAGGCGAATGCCCAACCGGTGGTGCGTGCTTGGGCCCACGGAGGACGGAGACGACGAGAAGGTGGAGGAGGCGTACTTGTTTGCGTGCGCGACGGGGGACTGCACGAGCATGTACCCTAAGGGGTCGTGCAGCGGGCTCGACAGGTGGCAGAACGTGTCGTACGCGTTCAACATGTATTTCCAGGCATTTTTCCAGGATGAAAGGGCGTGTAAGTTCAATGGGCTTGGACGGGTTGTGACCGAGGACCCGTCGACAGTCGGGTGCGTGTTCCCGGTGGAGGTCGTGAAAGGCCAGCAGGAGAATTTCAAGAATGTTACCGAGAGTATGGCCACCGGAAAAGGGAACAGAGCTCGTCGGCTTCCTGGGCTCGCCGGAAATCTCGTGCTTCTGGTTTCGACGTTTTGGGCATTGTTATTACTCCACGGCCGTTAGGGCATTGTTATTACTCCACGGCCGTTAAGTCACGACTCACGAGTGTTTGCGAAGACGAAACGGATGCACGTGTAAAAATCTTGTAGTAGTAATCTCTTGTCGCTTCAGTACCGAACTGATAATTAAGTCTTGTCGAGCCCAACTGTTTGCGAACATTGGGGATTAAGAGGAAGGGGTACAAAAGCTGTTGGGAGGATGGATAATAGATAGAATTAGGATGACATGGGGAGTTTTAAATTTAATACATAATGTGCGAACTAATTAAGAATCTATATATCTTTTGTATTACATTAGATAAATTGNAATTGACTTTAGTTTACATGAAATTACTAATTTTTGTTCGACAAATGTGTGTGCATGTTGTCTAGCCTCAAAGTCAAAATCACCGTTTGCAAATACAAAACTTTGAGTATCCTTGAGAAAAGTAAAGATTTATATATAAGGTATAATCAACCTTCTCTCTCATGCTGTCATGCATTTATTATTCAATCTATATCTATATATATATCTATACTTATATTAAAAGGTATCCCATTTACCAGATTTAGTATAAAGAAAAGTCAAAAGTAATTAATGTTTGCTGAAAATAGAATGACATTAATTACAGATTTGTTTTGGTATTTATAGCTTGACATTACAGATTTGATATGGGATAAAATAGTCAAATGTAAGTATAGATTTGTTTTATTCCATAACATCGATTTAGCTAAAATAATCTCATAAAATCGATTTTAATGTCAAACCTATAAATAAAGATTTAATCGGTTTTAATAAAGCAGATTTAATCGGTTTTAATAATTGCATAGAATTTCAAAGTTGTTATTTATTGTAAAAAAATTAAATTATAAAAAAACATTTGTGTATATTTTGTAAAATGTTTGTACAAAATGTTTTACTTTAAATTTATTAACATAATTTAAATTAATTACATTAATAAATAATATGAACATACATTAAATATTTTAATTACATAAAACAAAAAGAAGAAGAAGATTACATCTATAACTTATAATAATAATGACATTATATTACAATAAATTTTATAATGAAATAATATAAGTATTATACGAGGAACAAGATTACGTAAAATTGTTATTTTTCTTATATCAATGAATAAATATATATAATGAAATCAAATTTGTATTATTATAAACATGTGAACGAGATAATATATTAATTATTTTACGGGCTAGCGCTACCAGACTCAGGTTTAATGTTCCGACGAAAAAAATGACGTTGATGAAAAGATGTAAAAAGATAGATAATCAAACTCTATTATTTTTTAGGCCTGAACGGACAAGTCCTATGGTCCACTCATTTAATATCTCCCGTGAATCGCACATGCTACTTAACGGACAAGTTCTGTGGAAATAACTCATTAATACTTATGTCCCGTGCAACGCACGGGCTACGTGCTAGTATATATAATAAGAATTACTATTTACCAAAAATAGTAGAAAAAATAGGTCAGAATTTAATGTACCTTATAAATAGTAAGTTTTATTATTTTTTTATTTTTTTCTTTAAAAATCATACAACATTAAATGTTACCTTAAATTTCGGACTTTAGTTCATTTTATTATTTAAAAAATACGGCTAAGATTTATTAAGTGTGTTTGTTTTTATTTTTATTTCTTTTTTCCTTAGAAACAACGAACAATATTAAAATCTTGGTCTCTATATTTGTAAAATCTCAATTCAAAATATAACAAAAGTTTTAGAATCTCGATTTTATATTTGTGCCTTTAAAAAAATATTGAACGCTAAAAATATTCTTTAAGTTGCATAATCAATCAATTAATCTTAATTTTTTGAAAATTACTATGTTTATTTTTTATTAATATGCATAAAGTAAAAATAATTATTTCATCTTTAGATATATAATTTATAATCTTAATAGACTATCATTTGGTGTAGACATTTATTATATGAATCATAAAATATTTTTATTTCATAAAATTAAATATATTTAAAAAAAAAAAGAAAATTTCTTCAGATCAATCGAGTGATTGAATTAGGGTACTGCCCAGGTTGATTGAATTACTTTTAGTTGATATTTAAAATAGTCAAAAAACTTGACACAATTTGGTTGGTCCCAGGTGACTAAGTTATGTATCTGTTCGACCACACCAAATCGATTATTGAACCTAAATATAAATTTTATATTGAAAATATTTTATTACGGGAATGTGATGTAATTCAAACTTCAAATAATCGTATTAACAATACTTTTATGACAACATCTTTAATGATTTATGAATATTGAAATATAATTTTATTAATATTTATATAAATCAAATAATATTTTATTATAATATTTATTAATGTACAGTATATATAAGGTTTTCAGAACTGGACCGTCATCAAAATGATCAGGCTATTTTATTAAATCATTTGTGGTTTGTTCAGATTTTAATTTAATAACATTTTAATATATATATATATATATATATATAGTACTTTTTGCAATATATTTAAATAAAATGTGTTACTTAGATATCTAAAAAATTTATGAATTCAAATATTTAAACTAATTGGTAAATAATTTATAAATCTCTATTTTATTTAAATATGTAATATAATTTAAAATAATTTTAAATATAACAAAATTTATTTAGAAAATCGTATCGACCCTACCAGTCCAACCGACCGGTGTTGACAGATTCGAGAGCAAATATTTATGCAAGCAAACTAGATTGGTTATAAACCGATTCTCGGTCCATCCGGCCGGACGGTGCCCAACCCGGTTTAATTTAAAAACAATGGATAAATTATGATTAATGTTATTTATATATTTAATTTATAATACAATCGTAATATTGTTTTCTCGTGCATCGCACGGGCCACGCACTAGTTTTAGGGAATAATGTAAGTTAATTTATCCATAGATAGAAATTAATATGAAAGGAAAAAAATGTTGCGTTTTTATTTACCTAGTACAGAGCCCGTGCGATGCACGGGGTGCACAATTTTATGGCTATTTATCCAGGCTTATAATTATATACATGAATAAATAAAAATGTACGGGATATATATAGTACGTGACCCGTGTGAAACACGGGATATATTTATTTGGAGAATATTATATTATAAGATGCAATATTCAATAAAAGTTTATAATACGCAAGAAAATTGTACAATGTTCAATAAAAGTTTTATAATATTCAAGTGGAGTCTTAAAGTCTCTTGTACATTAAGACTACTGACAAAATAATATTTTAATCAATGAGTTTCCTTTCCTTGTAGCCAAATTGTGAATGTGATTTGAGGAGTACAACAAATCGATATATAGCTGACTTGCTTTTTTCATTGTA